>SJXQ01006902.1:0-90006 GCA_006408695.1 Aepyceros melampus | reverse complement strand
TGCTGCCTACAAGAGACCCACCTCAAAACAAGGGACACATACAGACTAAAAGTGAAGGGATGGAAACAGATATTCCATGCAAATAGAGACCAAAAGAAAGCAGGAGTGGCAATACTCATAGCCAATAAAATAGACTTTAAAACAAAGGCTGTGAAAAGAGACAAAGAAGGCCACTACATAATGATTAAAGGATCAATCCAAGAAGAAGATATAACAATTATAAATATATATGCACCCAACATAGGAGCACCGCAATATGTAAGACAAATACTAACAACTATGAAAGGGGAAATTAACAATAACACAATAATAGTGGGAGACTTTAATACCCCACTCACATATATGGACAGATCAACTAAACAGAAAATTAACAAAGAAACACAAACTTTAAATGGATATTTTACATAATTAATTTTAATTTCAATGAAAAATGTTTAAAACTGAAAACCTTGCTCAAATGAAGAGAAAAATATGATAAGTCATATGTAAAGTAAGAATGAGAAAGTCTAAATAGACTTCACGGTGCACATCTTTTTTCTCCAACAATAAAAGTTTCTCTTGTTCCTTATAAGGGAGAGGCATTTGTGGTACCATATAAGAGTGACAGAGTACAGAAGATAGTCAGGGAATAATGTTTTAAGTACTAGTTACACACATTCACACCCCCCACACATACACAGATTATTAAATTGCTAAAACAAGAAATCAAGAGAAAAACAGAAAATTCACAAAATACAAAAGGATATCAATAATAATCTTAGAGGTAATAAAATAGTTTATGCCAATAAATTAAATACCTTATGAGAGCTGTTTTTAAGTTACTTAACAGTGTCACAGTACATAGATGAAGACTATATATAGAAATGCAAACACATCCAGCAATATGAAATACATTATGAAACATGCAAAGAAACAAGGAAATGCCACCCATAATGAAAAGAAAACTCAATCAAGAAAAACAGACTAAATTGACATAGGTAGAATTAATATTTAAAAAAGCATTATAGTGTTATAACTATTTTTCATATACTCAAGATGGTAGAGGAATGACATTTTT
Organism: Aepyceros melampus; assembly: GCA_006408695.1. Lineage (NCBI taxonomy): Eukaryota > Metazoa > Chordata > Mammalia > Artiodactyla > Bovidae > Aepyceros > Aepyceros melampus. The sequence goes on along the minus strand of SJXQ01006902.1, from coordinate 88,949 downwards.
TACAAATACTGAAATATATACAAACACCTAAGTTCAACTTTTAAAGGTATACAAGTATAAACTATATACTTTTTAAAGGTATAAACTATAATCCTGAGATGATATTCACCAGATAGGAAAAATAGCAGGCTACATAACAAAACTGAATGGTTTGCCTTGGAAATGAACAGAGATCATTCTATTATTTTTGAGATTGCGCCCAAGTACTGCATTTCAGAGAGAAGGCAATGGCAATGCACTCCGGTACTCTTGCCTGGAAAATCCCATGGGTGGAGGAGCCTGTAGGCTCCAGTCCATGCGGTCGCTAAGAGTCAGACATGACTGAGAGACCTCACTTTCACTTTTCACTTTCATGCATTGGAGAAGGAAACGGCAACCCACTCCAGTGTTCTTGCCTGAAGAATCTCAGGGACAGGGGAGCCTGGTGGGCTGCCATCTATGGGGTTGCACAGAGTCAGATACAACTGAAGTGACTAGCAGTAGCAGCAGCAACAACTTCATTTCAGACTCCTTTTGACTATGAAGGCTACTCCATTTCTTCTAAGGGATTCTTGCCCACAGTAGTAGATATAATGGTCCTGTGAGTTAAATTCACCCATTCCAGTCCATTTTAGGTCACTACTGATTCCTAAAATGTTGACATTCACTCTTGCCATCTCCTGTTTAATCACTTCCAATTTGCCTTGATTCATGGACCAAACATTCCAGGTTCCTATGCACTATTCCTCTTTACAGCATTGGACAGTGACAGTGAAAGTCACTCAGTTGTGTCCAACTCTTTGTGACCCCAGAGATTGTATAGTCCATGGAATTCTCCAGGCCAGAATACTGGAGTGGGTAGCCCTTCCCTTCTTCAGGGGATATTCCCAACCCAGGGATTGAACCCAGGTCTCCCACATTACAAGTGGGTTCTTTACCAGCTGAGCCACAGGGAAAGCCCAAGAATACTGGAGTGGGTAGCCTATGCCTTCTCCAGGGTATCTTCCCAACCCAGGAATCAAAGCTGGGTCTCCTGCGTGGCAGGCAGATTCTTTACCAACTGAGCTATGAAGGAAGCCCTTACAGCATTGGACTTTACTTCAATTACCAGTCACATCCACAACTGGGTGTTGTTTTTGCTTTGGCTCCGTCACTTCATTCTTTCTGGAGTTAGTTCTCCACTGATCTCCAGTAGCATGTTGGGCACCTACTGACCTGGGGAGTTCATCTTTCAGTGTCCTATTTTTTGCCTTTTCATACTGTTCATGGGGTTCTCAAGGCAAGAATACTGAAGTGGTTTGCCATTCCCTTCTCCAGTGGACCAATTCTGTCAAACCTCCCCACAATGATCTGTCCATTTAGGGTGGCCCTACACTGCATGGCTCATAGTTTCATTGAGTAGGACAAGGCTATGGTCCATGAGATCAGTTTGATTAGTTTTCTGTGATTGTGGTTTTCATTCTGTCCACCCTCTGATGGATAAGGATAAGAGGCTTCCTGATGGGAGAGACTGACTGAGGGGAAAATGGATCTTGTTCAGATGGGCGGGGCCATGCTCCTTAAATCTTTAATCCAATTTTCTGTTGATGGGTGGGGCTGTGTTCCCTCCCTGTTTTTTCACCTGAGACCAAACTATGGGGAGGTAATGATGACAACCTCCTTCAAAAGGTCCCTTGTAGGCCTCAGTGCCCCTGCCCCTGCAGCAGGCCACCACTGACCCACACCTTTGCTGGCGACTCCTGAACACTCACAGGCAAGTCTTGTGTGGTATGTCTTGTGGGGTCACTGCTCCTATCTACTGCTACGGGCAGGAATCCCCTAGAAGAAAGGAGTAGCCCATATAGTCAACAAAAGAGTCTATATGCAGTACTTGGGTGCAATCTCAAAAACGACAGAATGATCTCTGTTTGTTTCCAAGGCAAACCACTCAGTATTACAGTAATCTAAGTCTATGCCTCCAAAAGGAATGCTGAAGAAGCTGAAATTGATCGGTTCTATGAAGACCTAAAACAGCTTCTAGAACTAACATCAAAAAAATTAAAAAGATGTACTTTTCATTGTATGGGACTGGAATGCAAAAATAGGAAGTCAAAAGATATCTGGAATAACAGGCAAATTGGCCTTGGAGTACAAAACGAAACAGGGCAAAGGCTAACAGAGTTATGCCAAGAGAACACACTGGTCATAGCAAACACCCTCTTCCAACAACACAAGAGACAACTCTACACATGGACATCACCAGATGGTCAATACCAAAATCAGATTGATTACATTCTTTGCAGCCAAATATGGGGAAGCTCTATACAGTCAGCAAAAACAAGACGAGGAGCTGACTGTGGCTCAGATATGGACTCCTTATTGGCAAATTCAGACTTAAATTGAAGAAAATAGGGAAAAAGAAAATCCATTACAATTATATAGTGGAAGTGACAAATAGATTCAAGGGATTAGATCTGATAGAGTGTCTGAAGAAATATGGGTGGAGGTTCATGGCATTGTGCAGGAGGCAGTAATCAAGACGATCACCAAGAAAAAGAATGCAAAAAGGCAATATGGTTGTCTTATGAGGCCTTACAAATAGCTGAGAAAAGAAGAGAAGCTAAAGGCAAAGGAGAAAAGGAAAGATATACCCATTCAAATGCAGGGGTCCAAAGAACAGCAAGGAGTGATAAGAAAGTCTTCCTCAGCAATCAATGCAAAGAAATAGAGGAACACAACAGAATGGAAAGACTAGAGATCTCTTCAAGAAAATCAGAGATATCAAGGGAATATTTCCTGCAAAGATGGGCACAATAAAGGACAGAAATGGTATTAAGAAGAGGTGGCAAGAATACACAGAAGAACTATACAAAAAAGATCTTCATGAACCACAATAACCATGATGGTGTGATCACTCACCCAGAGCCTGACATCCTGGAATGTGAAGTAAAGTGGGCCTTAGGAAGCATCACTACAAACAAAGTTAGTGTAGGTGATGGAATTCCAGTTGAGCTATTTCAAATCCTAAAAGATGACGCTGTGAAAGTGCTGCACTCAAATACCACCAAATTCGGAAAACTCAGCAGTGGCCACAGGACTAGAAAAGCTCAGCTTTCATTCCAGTCCCAAAGAAAAGACATGCCAATAATGTTCACACTACCACACAATTGCATTCTCTCATAGGCTAGCAAAGTAACGCACAAAATTCTCCAAGCCAGGCTTCAATAGTGCCTGAACCAAGAACTTCCAGATATTCAAGCTGGATTTAGAAAAGGCAGCAGAATCAGAAATCAACTTGCCAATACCCACTGGATCACTGAAAGAGCAAGAAAGTTCCAGAATAACATCTACTTCTGCTTTATTGATTACGCCAAAGCATTTGATTTTGTGATTAAAAGAAACTTGGAAAATTCTTCAAGAGATGGGAATACCAGACCACCTTACCTGCCTCCTGAGAAATCTGTATGCAGATCAAGAAGAAACAGTTAGAACCATTCATTGACAAAGGGAGTGGTTCCAAACTGGGAAAGGAGTACATCAAGGCTGTATATTGTCACCCTGCTTATTTAACTTACATGCAGAGTACATGAGAAACACTGGGCTGGAGGAAGCACAAGCTGGAATCAAGATTGCCAAGAGAAATATCAATAATCTCAGATATGCAGATGACACCACCCTTATGGTAGAAAGTGAAGAGGAACTAAAGAGCCCCTTAATGAAAGTGAAAGAGGAGAGTGAAAAAGCTGGCTTAAAACTCAACATTCAAAAAACTAAGATAATGCCATCCAGTCCCATCACTTCATTGCAAATAGATGAGGAAACAATGGAAATAGAGACTTTATTTTCTTAGGCACCAAAATCACTACAGATATTGCTGGCAGCCAGAAAATTAAGAGTCTTGCTCCTTGGGAGAAAAGCTATGACCAACTTAGCATATTGAAAAGCCGACATTACTTTGCCAACAAAGGTCTGTCTAGTCAAAGCTATGGTTTTTCCAGTAGTCATGTATGGATGTGAGAGTTGGACTATAAAGAGAGCTGAGCACTGAAGAAATGATGCTTTTGAACTGCGATGTTGGCTAAGACTCTTGAGCATCCCTTGGATTGTAAGGAGATCTCATCAGTCTATCATAAAGGAAATCAGTCCTGAATATTCTTTGGAAGGACTGTTGCTGAAGCTGAAACTCCAATACTTTGGCCACCTGATGCGAAAAACTAACTCATTGGAAAAGACCCTGATGATGGGAAAGATTGAAGGCAGGAGGAGAAGGGAACAGCAGAGGATGAGATGGTTGGATAGCATTACAGACCTGATGGACATGAGTTTGAGTAAGGTCTGGGAGTTGGTGATGGTTAGGGAAGCCTGGTGTGCTGCAGTCCATGGGGTCACAAAGAGTCGGATATGACTGAGCAATTAATTGAACATAACAAAATGCTTGTGAACCTGATAATGTCTTAACAGAATCTGTCAAAGGAGATGGTAGAGGAGGAGAACCAAGAATCAATGACGTCTTAGACAGCCCTAGACAGACTAATGTTCTTACACAGAAGAGAGGGTGTTAAGAAATAATTGTCAGCATTTTCCGCTAATTTGATCAAAATTATAAATTCCTAGATCCTAGAAGAAAGTCCAACGAATTTTGAAAACAAAGAACTAAGTGAAAATACTTACGACTGTCTGGTAAAGATATTTTCAAGCTACTGTATTGCAAAGATTACTTAATGGTTAATGTTTGTATATATTCAATATTATATACATATTCTCAACAAATGGATACACATGACAAAAAATGAATTTCAGATGTAACCTTACATCATAAACAATAGTTACCTTAAAGTATATCCAATCCCTAAATAAATGGAAGTACAATAACTATAAAGTTTCTAGAAAATAGAATTTAGTGAACTTAACATCAGACAAAGATTTCTTAAAAATGACACATAAGTTATTAAGTGTAAAAGAAAAATATTAATAAAACAATCAAAATTCAACACTTGATTTTCCAAAGATAATTAAAAACTTAAAAGGCTCAAATAAATTTTTGCAAAGCATACAACTCAGTAAGCATATGCATTGGGAACTATTTACAGATTGCCTTCGAACAATGTGGGGATTAAGGGTGCCTGCCCTTGAAAATTTTTGTGTAATTTACTGTTCGTCCTCCAGATCCACAATTCCTTTCTGTTCACAATTTTATTCAATTGAGGATTATGGTACTACTGTACTTACTATTGAAAAAAAATCATGTCTGTCGAACCCTGCAATTCAAACCTGTTTTTTAAGGATTAAGTGCATATGTTTATATATATATACACACACACACGTACATATATACACACATATATATCAATAATAAAGAAAAACACCTCAATTAAAAATGGGCAAAACATTGGGATAATTCTAAAAACACATCTGTAGGCAAAGAAGCATATTAATAGTATTTGATAGCATTTGACTCTGAGAATGCAAATCACAACTCCATATACATTATAATATACATAATGTACCACACACATTACAGTAGCACAAATTAAAAAGATAAATCATACCAAGTTTTGGATAGGATGGGAAACAATCAAAACTCATATACTGTTGTGGGAGGGTAAAATAATACAACCATTTGCAAAAAAATTTTAGCAGTTTCTTAAAACATTAAACATACACCTACCTTATGAGTCAGCCATGCCAAGAGAAACAAAAGCATGTATAAACATAAAACTTCTACAGAAATGTTCAAAGCAACTTTATTACAATAGTCTAAATGTCTATCAATAGGTAGATGATTAAACAGATTGTGATGTACCCATAAAATAGAATAATGCCAAAGTATTATATTTCCAAAGTAATATAAATATACCATACCAAGAAAAGCATATATGCTATATGATTCCACTTTTTTAAAATTCAAGGAAATGTATAATAAATTGATAGAAAATTGTTTGTTTTTTTTTTCCTGGGGAGAGACAAGATGAGTAGAGTTATAGGACAAACAAATTACATAAGAAATTATGGAAGTGATGGGTTATGCATAGTATCTTATTGCAGTGATAGTTTCATGGGTCTGAACATGTCAAAATGTATAAAATTTACCCTGATAAACACATATAATGAGATTCAGCTGCATCCCTGTCGTAATAGATCAAGTTATCAATATAGACTTACTACTAACCATTGGTAGGGATTTGGAACAATTAGAATTCTAATACGTTTCTAACATGGAACAGTTACTTATAATGTGAAATACATATTTGTCATACAATGCAGTTCTTCCACTCCCACAATATTTATTCAAGAGAAATTAGGACAGATGAGTTGTTCCTATGTGTTTGTAGCTGTTTAATTCATTAATCAAATCTCAAACCTGAACACAACTTAAAAAGTTTTCATTGGTGAATGGATAAACTAATTGGGTCACACATTCACATGACGAATAACTGACCCTTCAGCAACATGGTTGAATTGTGTGGATCCATGTTTGTTTCACTAGATATGTGTTACAGTATTACACAGTCTGCAGCTGGTTGAATCCACGGATGTGGAACCAGGGTTACTGCAGGCCAACTCTAAGTTATATGGGGATTTCTGACTATGCGGAAGGCCAGTATCCCAGTTCCTGTGTTGGTCAAGAGTCAGCCATGTGTACTATTTAGGAATGAATACTGCATGCAGCAATGCTAAGATGTTGTAAGTTATAGGGTCTGAGATAATACAATCAAATATTTACATGAATGATTCCCGTTCTAATAAATTATAGAATAACCAGGACTAAGTTTCAGTGATGGAAAGCTTATCAAGGTTGATTGTAAAGGAGATTTTAGAGAACTTTTTAAGGAATGGAAATTTTATTGGTGGTTACACACATCTGTCAAAATTCATCAAGTTGGACACCTCACATTGGCACTTTTTATTGAGTGTAAATATATTTGATGTAAACATTGAAATTGGTTTCTATTATAAGAAGCTGAATCATAAAATATAGACATAACATTTTATAAGATTTCACAATATGCATTCCAACAAATATTTAATAATTTTTGTGAAGCTGAAATTCACAGTAAGATCTACAATTAAGGTCATGATTTACTCTTTCAGAATTTGAAAAATGGTGTACTTAAAAAGGAAAGCACTGGGTCTATGTAGTAATTGCTAAAAATCCAGCTGTATTCAATTCACATAAATACAAATTTATTGGATTTAATATTCTTCTAAAAAGGTGAAATTCAGTGAAGCCATTATACAATTTTTAAGTATATAGCTATTTTGGTAGAATTTATCATTTTACCATTTGAGCCCAGTTTGTTCTGCATAAGAGTACAACCCCCCCCCAAAAAAAAAAAAAAGTACAACCCCTGATTATTGTTAGAACGTGCCACATTCCTGTGAAGAGCCTTTTCAGTTGAAACACAGTGTACAGAGTGTGTGTGTGTGTCTGTGTCTGTGTATGTGTGTGTATGGTAGTTGTATGTAGTATATACATGTGGTTCTAATAACATTACAACTCACAGCATTTTTCTTATGTCTTAGTATCTTGTACTCACATTTCATGGTCCTCTCCAGCTGATGTCCCGAGGAGTTAGCTGGGGTCATCCTGTCTGGGGCTCTGTCTTCAAGGCTGTAGTTCTTTTTGCGGCAGACATTGTTCCAACAACCTTCAGGTACTCCTTTCCCTCCTTCCAGTTAGTTTCTAGATCTGTACTAAAAGATTTAGGCTTTCCAATACAAAATTCTAAAACAGATTTTTATTTTCCTACTCTATATTTTAAAATCATGTTTCTTTTTCTCATAAGACATAACTATATACATTAAATTTTAAGTGTATTTTTATTATTCAAGAGACTCTATGTTCCATGAAAGCATACTTTGCCTGATTTTTGTCACTGGTTTATATTTTGTGCCTATATATAACAGGTATTCATGAAATATGATTTAGATCGACTTCCCTGGTGGCTCAGATGGTAAAGCGTCTGCTTACAGTGCGGGAGACCCAGGTTCAATCCCTGGGTCAGGAAGATCTCCTGGAGAAGGGAATGGCAACCCACTCCAGTATTCTTGCCTGGAAAATACCATGGACAGAGGAGCCTGGTAGGCTACAGTCCATGGGGTCGCAAAAAGTCGGACACAACTGAGCGACTTCGTTTTCACTTTCCATGAAATATTATTTAGATCAATGCAAGCTTGAGCACATAAATACATGGGTGTCTCTGAGTTCTGATCAACCATAATGATCAAGTTTCTGTTTTGCAACCTTGATTCTACCCTGCCCCACAAAAGTGAAAAATTGAGATTTCTCAGCTTGGAACTGTAGAAAAAAATAAAATTTGAGCCATTTTGAAAATAAGCTATACATGTGTGCTAAACTTTCCTATCTACTTTCAAGAAGACTAAAGGACTCGGAAATTAAAACAGAAACCTTTTTTTCCTTCAATTCTACTGTCTGAACACATCGATTGTCTCTATTAATCTCTCCTGGTCTATCACCTGGTCAATAAAATTTATTCTATCCTTCCTCTTCCACTGATCACCTTCCTCCTCTACCTCCTTGCCAACTGATTTGCAATTATGTTCAATATCACCAAATGTAGGTACTGAAAAACAACATACATTTTTTTTTTTCCTGTTACAACTAAAATCTAACTTAAAGCTAAATTCAAGTCAGGAAGATGTGGGCTAGTTTTTATAGCCAACCTCCTCACAAGCCAAAATCATTTGTTCACATTTGGCTCTAATGGAAAGGCACTGAACACAGAAAGGCCTCTGTTTGCTTCTTTTGTTCTATGACACGGGCTTGACTTACCTCCTAAGTATACAGCAGGAGAAATTACAGCTATATGTGTTTTCTGCAGCAGACCAATTTAGCCTGTCAGGAAATAGTTTACTCTCATTTGCTTCCTCTGGTACTGTCAGACAACCTGGTAATGCTTTTTTTTTTTTTTTCTTTAAATAAGGAAAAATAATCTGAAATAAGAGTGAACTAGATTTGGATTCATTCAAGTCATAGATTTTTTGTTGTATTTGTCCTTGGGGAAGTATTCCATTCAAGGCTCATTAACATGGAGTGTTATAAGAATTAAAGTTGAGAAATTTTTGAAAACCAACTTGGTGGATGAAGAGGACACTGGAATCCAACCGAAAGAGCAGCTCTTCCAGAGACGGATGGAGTTCCAGAGTGAAGGTCAGCATCAAGACCTCTGTGGACTGGATTCCTGCCAGCAAGCCTAGGTTGTTCTCACCTCTCAGCCAACAAGATCCTTCTGTAAATAATCATTTATATTAAAAACATCAGTGGAGTAAAATGGTTGATCTGTCATTTTTATCTCTTCAATCATTTTTTCTCCAACTGTTTCACCTATTCTTATATTTTACAAATGTGTCTTTAAGAAGATCTATATTCCTTTTCAGGAATATGTGAACACTGTAACAAATCCTCAGTGAGTTTTGGTGAGTAAAATATAAGCACAAATATTTAATGCCATCCACAGTATATTTTTTCTAAGAAGAAATCTCTGGTTTGCTGGAGCAATAGAACTTTAATTTATGTTAATATTCATAAAAATTAATGTCATTCTTGCTTGAGGTTTTACCCATGTTTACTGGACCATAGCACAGGAAATGTCTGGAAAATTTTATTCATAAAGAACATATCAGTTCAGCCTGAAAATAAAAATTTAATAACTGCTATATAGATTTCAATGTATTTTTTGCTCATTGGTTCAAGATTCAAAGACTATTGTGGAAATAATATTTCCATTGAAATTTTAATATTGTTGTAACTTTTATAGAGATTATTTTTCTCTAATCTTCATTTTAGGAGTTGTCACCATAAAACAGCTATTAATTTTATTAATATTCATACAACTTTATATTTAGAGTAAAAGAAGTTGATAATATCACTGTATATGTTTATAAAAGATAATACAAGACAATTCCCCCAGGAAACAACAGCTGTCTGCTTATTCTTTTCCATAAATAATGGAAAAAAATTTCTTCAGAAATGATTTCAACAGATTTCAACCTTTGAATAATTGCTATAACAAAAGAAACTTCCCTCATAGTTTTCCAGATTTTGTGTGATTTATAGTCATCTGTAGTAAATAGTGTTTATCATTTATTTTTGTACAATGACCAAATCATATAATAAAACTTAAATGAATGGAATCAAACAAAAACAAAATTTCTGTGATAATAAGACAAATGCTTTTTGCATTCCTTTTTTGCTATTTTTTTCTTTTTTGCTTTATTCCCTCCATTTCTTTACCTACTTTTACCACTCAAATGCAGAAGTCTAAACTTACTACAAGAGAGGCTGCGCATGTATTTTAGAGTGATAGAGAACATCAGGTGTTTCATTCGACATGGTATTAAGTTAGTTTTATTACAAACTGAATTTAATTGAAAGTTAAAGGGCTTAACATAGGAGCTTAAAGTTGAAAGTAAGCATGTGAATAATGTTGAAAATGGATGTTACTTTTACTATAGATTCAATATTCAATCATTAAATTAGTCATATGTGTAACAGTATTGTGATATAACATAGAACAATGAGTTTATGGTCTTTTTTAAAGGTCATTATGATAGATGACAAAGTTTCATAATATAATTAGTAACTTGAAATGTAATTCTTGGTATTTTACCTTTTTTTTTTAACCCGTGAAATGTCTAAAGCCTCAACTATATTGCTTCTTTAGCAACATGAGTCTATTTTCAACTAGATTTTGTTTTTTAAAAATAATCAGAACAACAACAAAAATGCCTGACATAGGTTCTGTAGAATGAGAAAAATAAATTCTAGTTAACAGATAGGTACAGTCATATATAAATAAATCAGACTATAAATATTATTATAAAAACATACTATTTCACCATTCTTTTGAAATCAATGCTTCTTTAATTTAGTGTATTCATATGTTTTCTACATCTTGTTTCATTGATTTATTAGCATAAACCTGCAAAAAGAGCATACCATTTAAGTCCTGAGATAATTTTGTTTGTATTTTGATGTTGATCCATCATTATTTTTAGTATGAATATTACCTAAGCCTTTGAAAATGTACTGAGACTTGTATACTCTGTAAAGGTTTAGATAATAAGAAAATATACTTTGAAGTATTGTTTTTAAAACATTTTTGTACAATTATGAGTCTGTTTCCATTTATAAGGTAATACAAAAACTCCTTCTAATAATTCCTCATAGATACTAATACTTGAAGAGTCTCAATCCTTTTGCCAACATTAGAAGCTGATAATGTTCAAGGACACACTAGAAGGGAGATAAGCTGAAAAGGGCTCTGCACCCAGTGCCTGAAATTCCCACACTATGCTGCCCCTCCCACTGCTCACGGTGCAAGCTGATGAGTTCATGCTAACTCTGGACTCATATTTAAAGCTAAAATTCAAGATACTCTGATATCAGGGGAAAAAATCAAGGTTACTTACTATCATCATTAACTAACGTTGTTCTCTTTGAGTAGATGATGTAAAAATAAGAGAAAGAAAACAGTATAAAATTGAAAAGAAAAATAGCAGTTGCAAAGTGATTGTTCATTTTTCAATTTCATAGATAGAACTCAGTAAGCTAATCAACACTCCAAAAGAGCTAAATACACGATAGCATCATAATAAGAATTATTAGGCAATAAATACATGTGGAAACAAACTATGTCTCAATAACAGCAAGATTATTGTTGAAGCTTAAAGAGCTAGACATCATCATAAGCTCATATCCTTCCCTCTCAGTCTTCCCTCTCTAGTTCTATAGAATTTCTAATCAAAATAATACACACTGCATTGGTAAACACTAAGGCTGGATGAAGAAAGTGTGTGTTATGAATATGTCACGATTCCCCATGAAAATGCTAATAGATTCAGCAACTATATAAACTTTCAACTGAACAGAAAAAATGAAATGAAAATTAGGCAGAGATAGCATAAAATTTAGTAATATTGAGAAGGCTCTCCTAATGGATGTTAAAACATATTATTAAGCTACAATATTTAACATATCATATTAATGGTAAACACATAGATCAATACAATAAAGAGCAGAAATAGAAAAATGTTTTAACATATGATAAAAATGTCTTGTCATATGATACAAGTAGCAATCAAAGTAAGTGGATAATCACTAGATTATTAATTGACACTAGGATTGATGGATAGCCATCTAAACAAAATCCTGTTCCTTCCCCCCTCACTTTTTAACAATTTAACTTCAATTAATCACCAATAACAGATTTAAATCATAAAGATCAACACAAATTGTTGAAAGAAATCAAGGGCTATTAATTATAATTTTGAAATCAGCATATTAAAATATAATCTTGAAGTGAAATTTCTGTTACTTTTTAAAGGAAAAATGCTAATGTAAAAAACTTAAAGCATAAAAATTCAAAATGAAAATATTTGAAATCTATATGCATCAATAGGGCATATTTCCTTAATACCAATTGATACGGATATTTGACTGGCCATTATGAAAAAATAAATACTGAAATATAATTACAATATAAAACTTACAAAAATACTTTCACTGTAAATAATTTTTAAATTAAAGGCAGGATATATACATTTTATGGAGAAGGAAATCGCAACCACTCCAGTGTTCTTGCCTGGAGAATCCCAGGGAGAGAGGAGCCTGGTGGGCTGCTGTCTGTGGGGTCGCACAGAGTCGAACACAACTAAAGTGACTTAGCAGCAGCAGCAGCATATACATTTTAAAAAGTAGGAAAGATAGCTGTGATAATAACATGTTGCTTAGAGTATGGGGCAAGAAAGACCCCCATACAATGGTCCAGGTACTTAGTTAATGAATATTAGAATTATAGGTACACAGGTACATCTTTACTGGGGTATGTATATATAATCCTATTCATTGGGGTTAGTTTGTAATAACAAAAAATATTTATACAAACCAATTTACTGTTCATCAACAAAAATACTAATGAAGTATAATATGCCCTTGCAGTGATGTACTGTAAAACTAAAAAAAAAAAATTGCCAAAACGAACAAAAACAATATATCACAAGAGAAGGCACCTATCTCAACATAATAAAGGTCATACCTGACATACTCACAGCAAGCATTACTCTCAGTGGAGAAACACTGAAAGCATTTCCTCTAAGATTAGGAAGAAGACAAAGCTGCCCATTCTCACCACTGTTATTCAACATAGCTTTGGAAGTCCTCAGCACAGCAATCAGAAAGAAAAAAGAAATAAAAGGAATCTAGTTTGGAAAAGAAGAAATAAAACTATTTTCAGATGACATGATACTACATAGTATAATACATAGAAAACCCTAAAGAATCTGCCAGAAAATTACTAGAATTCATCAATGAGTATATTGAAGTTACAAGATATAAAATTAGTACACAGAAATCTTGAATTCCTATATACTAACAATGAAAAATCAGAAAGAGAGGTTAAGGCACCAATCCCATTCACCACTGCAACAAAATGAATGAAATACCTAAGAATAAACCTACCCAAAGAATCAAAAGACCTGTATGCAGAAAATTTTAAGACACTGATGAAAGAAATCAGCAATGACATAAAACAGATGGAGAGATACACCATGTTTTTGGATTGGAAGAATCAATACTGTGAAAATGACTTACTACCCCAAATAATCGACAGAGTCAATGCAATCTCTATCAAACTATCAATTATATTTTTCACAGAACTCAAACAAAATATGTCACAATCTGTACGGAAACACAAAGGACACTGAATAGCCAAAGCAATCTTAAAGAAAAACAGAGCTGGAGGAATCAGCCTTCCTGACTTCAGACAAAGCTACAGTTATGAAGACAGTATGGTACTGGCACAAAAACAGAAATATAAACCAGCGAAACAAGATAAAAAGCTGAGATAAACTTACACACCTACGGGCAACTTATCTTTGACAAAGGAAGCAAGAATATACAATGGAGAAAAGGTAGCCCCTTCAATAAGTAAGTAATGCAGGAGAAACTGGACAGCCACATGCAAAACAATGAAACTAGAACACTTTCTAACCCCACACACTGAAATAAACTCCAAATGGATTAAAGAAGTAAATGTAAGGTTAGAAACTATAAAGCTCTTAGATGAAAACATAGGCAGTCTGTGACCCACCTCTAGAGTAATGGGAAATAAAAACAAACAAATGGGACCTAATTAAACTTAAAAGCTTTTGGGCAACAAAGGAAACAAAGAAGATTAAAAGACAACTCTCAGAATGGGAGAAAATAATTGCAAATGAAACAACTGACTAAAGGATTCATCTCCAAAATATATAATAAGCATCTCATATAGCTCAATATTAGGAAAACAAGCAACCCAATCGAAAAATGGGCAGAAGACCTAAACAGACATTTCTCCAAAGAAGACATACAGATGGCTCATGAACACATGAAAAGATGCTCAATATCAGTAATTATTAATGAAATGAAAAAATCAAGACTACAATGAGGTATCACCTAACACCAATAAGGATGGCCATCATCAAAAAATCTACCAACATTCAATGCTGGAGAGGCTGTGGAGAAAAAAGAACACTCCTACACTGTTGGTTGGAATGTTAAGTGCTTCAACCATTGTGGATACTCCTTAAAAAACTAGGAATAAATCTACCATATGACCCAGCAACTGTACCTTGGGCATATACCCTGAAAAAAACAATAAAAAAGACAGATGTACCCTAGTGTTCATCACAGCACAGTGTACAATAGTCAGGACACGGAAGCAACCTAGATGGCCATTGACTGATGAATGGATCAAGAAAGTCTGGCATATATATATACACAATGTAATATTCAGTTCAGATCAGTTGCTCAGTCGTGTCTGACTCTTTGCAACCCCATGAATCGCAGCACGCCAGGCCTCCCTGTCCATCATCAATCCCGGAGTTCACTCAGACTCACGTCCATCGAGTCAGTGATGCTATCCAGCCATCTCATCCTCTGTCATCCCCTTCTCCTCCTGACCCCAATCCCTCCCAGCTTCAGAGTCTTTTCCAATGAGTCAACTCGTCGCATGAGGTGGCCATAGTACTGGAGCTTCAGCTTTAGCATCATTCCCTCCAAAGAAATTCCAGGGCTGATCTCCTTCAGAATGGACTGGTTGGATCTCCTTGCAGTCCAAGGGACTCAGGAGTCTTCTCCAACACCACAGTTCAAAAGCATCAATTCTTCGGCGCTCAGCCTTCTTCACAGTCCAACTCTCACATCCATACGTGACCACAGTAAAAACCATAGCCTTGACTAGATAGACCTTTGTTGGCAAAGTAATGTCTCTGGTTTTCAATATGCTATCTAGGTTGGTCATAACTTTTCTTCCAAGGAGTAAGCGTCTTTTAATTTCATGGCTGCAGTCACCATCTGCAGTGATTTTGGAGCCCCCCAAAATAAAATTTGACTCTGCTTCCACTGTTTCCCCATCTATTTCCCATGAACTAATGGGACCAGATGCCATGATCTTCATTTTCTGAATGTTGAGCTTTAAGCCAACTTTTTCACTCTCCTCTTTCACTTTCATCAAGAGGCTTTTTAGTTCCTCTTCACTTTCTGCCATAAGGGTGGTGTCATCTGCATATCTGAGGTTATTGATATTTTAGAAGTGATGGGGCCAGATGCCATGATCTTCATTTTCTGAATGTTGAGCTTTAAGCCAACTTTTTCACTCTCCTCTTTCACTTTCATCAAGAGGCTTTTTAGTTCCTCTTCACTTTCTGCCATAAGGGTGGTGTCATCTGCATATCTGAGGTTATTGATATTTTTCCCAGCAGTCTTGATTTCCGCTTGTGATTCTTCCAGCCCAGCGTTTCTCATGATGTAATCTGCATAGAAGTTAAATAAGCAGGGTGCAATATACAGCCTTGACGTACTCCTTTTCCTATTTGGAACCAGTCTGGTGTTCCATGTCCAGTTCTAACTGTTGCTCCCTGACCTGCATATAGATTTCTCAAGAGGCAGGTCAGGTGGTCTGGTATTCCCATCTCTTTCAGAATTTTCCACAGTTTATTGTGATCCACACAGTCAAAGTCTTTGTAATATTACTCATCCATAAAAAAAGAAAGAATGAGTTTCAGTGAGTTTTAGTCAACCTAGAGCCTGCTATACATAGTGAAGTCAGAAAAATAAATATTGTATATTAACACACACACACACACATATATATAATCTAGAAAAATGATACTGATGAACTTATCTGAAGCAAAGGAAAGGAGATAGAGATGTAGAGAAGGACTTGTGGACACAGTGTGGGAGGAAGAGTGTGGGACAAGTGGAAAAAATTGCATCATGGATAGATGTGAGAAGGTGCTGTGTAGCACAGCGAGGCCAGTCTGGTGCCCTGATGACCTGGAGGGATAGGATGCAGGGAGAGGAGGGAGGCTGGAGAGGGAGGGGACATATGTGTAATTATGACTGGTTTGCATTATCGTATGGCAGGAACAAACACAACACTGCAAAATATTTTTTTAATTAAATAAAAAAAAATTAACAACAGTGTATCACAGCCATCACTGATGTGAACCCACCTCAGAGTGAAATGCTACATGGAAAGAGCTTGCAGAACAATGTCCAGGGTGTGTAGCATCTAGGATGGAAGAAGGGATGAAAAAGATGAATGCCAATTACTAGATTAGTACTCAAGCCACACTTGATGATTGCCACTTCTATGGGGTCATCTGCGGAAATCTGGGTCCCAGAGGACAAAAGGTCACTGGAAGAGGAACTTTTATTTTAGCTTTTACACCTGTGCACGCACACACACACACCCTCCTATATGTAGACACACACACAACTATCTTCACACACAAATACATATATATTCCTTCACTGTTTGAATTTTATTTTACCTTCACAAATATTACCTATTCTATAAATTCCCAATAATTTTATAACATGTGAACTTGGTTAATCTATTTGAAACTAAAACTTAGTTTAGATCTAATGAAAGTGTTGTTACATTCTATGAGTTTTAAAAGAATTCTTTTGAAAACATACCAAATCAAAACATATATTAGTAACATAAAATATTACATGTAAAATGATCTTGAGTGGTTTCTATAGTTTCATGAAATCAAAGTACTACACAGTAAGAATGTGCTCTGGGCTCAAAAATAAATGAAAAACAGTTATAACAACTTGAAGATTCTTTGAACAACTGATGTACACTGCCATGCTTGAGATGTTTAGAAAGGAAGACAGAAAGTTTCTGTTCTCCTTAATAAATAATTCCTGGCCATTTTATTATTTCGTAAATGACTTCTGACTTTGAAGAATATCATTTACTTAAACAGCAAGACAGACCATACAGATAGAACCAAGTTTCTTTTTGAAGTATGACTTTCAAAGTTACAGTTTCCTTTTGATCCAGATATATATTAGATTATCTTTTTCTTTTCAAACTCCTGACATTTTGCTAATGAGTTGAAGCCAAGGCTCACAGCTAATGACATTATATTAATATGATCCTTCACTTGGTGAAGCTTTGGAACAAAGACTTTTGGAGTAGACCTTAGTTTTCTTCCTTTATATCCTCAAAAGACCACTTTCAGTGGCCACTCTGGGATATATGAGATACATTATTTTACTACAAGAGAGCATATTGTTAATGGTAATGTATTTCAAGTGTTTACATGCAGTCAACGTGGAAATTGAATTTCATCTGAAAGCAGAAACAAGTTACTTCTTCTAAATGAAGAGTTTATGAATATGTAAATGCGAGTCTAAATCATAGTATAGCAATCTCTTCTGAGATATTTAATTAACTGAAAGAAGCATGAGACATTGTCATTTTTCTTTAAAAATGACAATCTATAATAAAAAGAATGAATGCTGAGAGTGTGTTTTAAAAACTGTTATTAACCAAAGTGAAATAGGATATGGAAATAATGAAGGACTCCAGAGAAATAAATTACATCTAGCTCAGACTCTCTCACTAATTACCTGTATAACTAACTTCTGTATTCTCTAGATTAGCTATTAACTGGTTATAATACATGCCTTACCTCCTTCCAATATTTTTTATAAGGGGAAAAAGCCCAAAATACATATGGATGTCATTTTTTAGAGTTTTTATAAAACATCCTTGAATATATTATTTTAATAATTCCAGAAGGATTTTTTATTATTTGATAGCCATGATGACATTGGTAACAACCAAGTAATTAAAACAGAATCTCATCATTATTCACTTAATAACCTACACAGGACTAAGTAATTTGTCCTTTTAGCTAAGAAGAAAGCTTGGTTTCAGCATCTTTTCCCATTGGAAAAGGGGAAAATATAATCACTAAATTGTGAAAGGGTGGCAGAAGTACTGATCAGTGTTTCAGCATCCAGTTTTTCATTGAACATTAAATGTACTCTCAGGTTTCTAGGTTTGTTGGAGGACAAAAAGGTTTTGGATAGACTGAGGAAGCTAACTGTTTCTGGAAGAGGCAGGTCGGCACCGCCCTTCCCGGCTCTTCTCGATGGTTTGGGGAAACGCTTCCCTTGATTCTGCTCACTGGGAGAAGCAACAGCTGGTCCTCCTCCCCCTGATGGAGGCTGCCACCATTTCCTTTCCCACCCCAGCTGATGAGGGTGTCTATTATTTATGATCATTAGATTACGCTCATCTCTCAGCCTTTGGGCAGGTATACAAAAACAAATCAGCCCATCAATCTTTTCCTCCCGAGTTTCCAGTCTACGGATTCACACCTGCCCCTCTCCCATATTTATTAGACAGAAGCCTGTATCCACAGATGGGCCTTAACTGGGAAGGAAAGCAAAAACAAAAATTAGAAGCATGAAAACCTACAGATAATCCTGTTATCTTGCTCATATTATTGAAAAAAAAGAAAGATCATTAGCTCTTGATCATCTACAGTTTGCAAGTTGTCATCAGCAGTGTCTCATCCGTACTGAATGCTATTTAGATTCAAATACATCAGCACATACAAATATCAAGGATATGGGGTATATGTTCAAATTCATAAAAATATACTGAGAAAGAAAATATGTTCAATGCAATAAAGAAAGAAATAGTCCTTTGTGAAACTCTAAGTAGCTCTGACAGATATTTAGTTTCTGGGATAGGGGTTTCTGCAAAGCAAACTCAAAAGTGTTTAGGAAAATGAACCTGTGTCGCTTTTTAAAGAACTCCACAGTTTTCAAAATAGTATTTGTCTTATCTGAGGGTTGCAAAGCCTAGAGTGTTTCTACAGTCCTGCAGCCACGTATAAAATCACCCTGGTGTTGGTGAGTTTTTAGATACTGATCACAATAAAACTGCAGTTTGAATTGAATTAACTGAATTTTTGGGTTTCCTATGAGAAATATAACTTGATGGACACTATGCTTATCTTTAATATAAGAAATATAAGACTAAGTTAAGTAACTTTTGAAATGTAATAACATGAATCAAATTTGAGGCAAGCGTTTTAGAGTTCTATTAACAAAACCACTGTAAATAAATGAAAAGTAAAAATGGTGAAGGTTAACCCCTGTGAAGAGGCTGTCATTTCTGTAATAAGACAGATGTTTAAACACATGCCCTCTGGCAGGGCCTTCACATGAATCTCTAACTGCAACTGTACCTTAAAGTGTACTCAGGAGATAAGGAACTCTGGAAAAAAAAAAAAACACCGAAAAAGGGAAAAAATTACTTTCCATATGTTTAATTCTAATTATGTAAAAATATAAAATTAATTTTGGTAATATTCTCTACATGTTATCTACTTATAATTAATCTCCCTGCTTTTAGAGAGCCTATGCATAACCTCACCAAGGTTCAAATGACATAAAGGCAAAAGCTGAATATTAATCATAAATAAAGTTTAAATAAACTATCTTTCAAGATATTTATTTTTGAATTATCTTTAGACACTCCTTATCTACTTCACAAGGATTTTCAAGTCCAAAATTTGCTTCAAGTGTCCATTTCTCTATCATTATTTGTGTCTATACCTACACCCACAGCAAGGTTCATAGCTATACTCTCATCTATATTCTTTAAATTATTCCTATACTTATTCATATCAATGTAACTATTTCAAGGGTCTCAGAATAACAAATCATTACTAGTTTTATTTTCCTTGAAACAGCTAAGTTTGTTAAAAATAAGCCTGTGTTAGGTGAATTCTATCAACATTTAAAGAAGAGTTAACACTTAACACTTCTGAAACTTGTCCAGAAAATTTCAGAGGAACACTCTCAAGCTCATTCTATGAGGCTACCATTAATTACCCTGAGACAAAAACCAGAAAAAAAGAAAATTACTGGCCAGTATCACTGATGAACATAAACACAAAGATCCTCAACAAAATACTAGCCAACGAGTCCAACATGACTGAGCGACTGAACTGAAGTCCAACAACACATTAAAAGAATCATACACCATGATCACATGTGCTTTACCTCAGGGATGCAAGAGTTTTCAACATATGTAAATTGACGGGTGTGATACACCACATCAACAAATTGATGCATAAAAACCATATGATCATCTCAATAAATACAGAATAAGCCTTTAACAAAATTCAACAAAATTCACTTAATGATAAAATCTCTTCAGAAAGTAGGCATAGAGGGAACCTATATCAACATAAGTAAGTGTTAGTCACTCAGTTGTGTCCGATTCTTTGTGACCCCGTGGACTGCAGCCCACCAGGCTCCTCTGTCCATGAGATTTTCCAGGCAAGGATACTGGAGTGGGTTGCTGGCTCCTTCTCCAGGGGATCTTCCCAATGCAGGGATTGAACCCTGGTCTCCTGCATTGCAGGCAGACGCTTTACCTTCTGAGCCACCAGTGAAGCCCCATATCAACATAATAAAGACCAAATTTCACAAGCCCACAGCAAAAATCATTCTTAATGGTGAAAAACTCAAAGCATTTCCTCTAAGATCAGGAAAAAGACAATTTCTCCCACTTTTATTCAATGTAGTTTTGGAAGTTCTAGCCATAGCAGTCAGAGAAGAAAAATAAATAAAGGAATCCAAACTGGGAAAGAAGAAGTAAAACTGTCTTCCAATGGCATCTTTCACAGAATTAAAATAAACAAACAAATAAATCTACAATTTGTACAAAAACATTAAAGACTCTGAACAGCAAAAGAAATCTTGAGAAAGAAAATTGGAGCTGGAGGAATCTCAGGTTCTTTGACTTTAGACATTTTACAAAGCTACAGTCATCAAGATGTTATGGTACTGACTCAAAGACAGAAATATGTATCAAAAGAGCAGGATAGAAAGCCTAGATATAAACCCACACAATTACGGTCAATTAATCTACAACAAAAGAGACAAGAATATACAATGGAGAAAATGCAGTCTTCATTTTATATTCTTATACAAGTGGTTCTGGGAAAACTGGACAGTTATATATAAAAGAATGAATTAGGATATACCTTCACAGCATCCACAAAAGTAAACTCCAAATGGATTAAAGACCTAAATGTAAGGCCAAGAACCACAAAACTCTTATAGGAAAACATCAGCAGAAAACATCAATTTGACATAAATTGAACCTCCTAGAGTAATGAAAATAAAAACAAAAATAAACAAGTGAGACCTAATGAAATGTGAAAGTTTCTGTACAGCAAAGGAAACCATAAGCAAGGTGAAAAGACAACCCTCAGAATGGGAGAAAATATTTGCAAACGAAGCCATGACAAGGAATTAATCTCCAAAAATATACAAACAGCTCACGCAATTCAGTATCAGAAAAGAAATCCAATCCAAAAAAATGGGCACAAGATCTAAATAGACATTTTTTCAAAGAAGACATATAGATGGCCAAGAGACACATGAAAAGATGATTGTGTCACTAATTACTGTGTGTTACTGGCTCAGTCATGTCCGGCTGTTTGCCACCCCATGGACTATAGCCTGCCAGGCTCCTTTGTCCTTGGTTTTCTCTAGGCAAGATTATACTAGAGTGGGTTGCTGTTTCCTTCTCCAGCAGATCTCCCCAAACCAGGATTTGAACCCCAGGTCTCCCACATTGCAGGTGGATTCTTTACCATCTGAGCCACCAGGGAAGCCCATCACTAATTATTAGAGAAATGTGAATCAAAAAAAAAAATGATGTTCCACTCCACACTATTCAGAATGGCCATTATCAAAATATATACAAACAATAAATGCTGGAGAGGGCGTGGAGAAAAGGTAACATTCTTAGACCATTGGTGGGATGTAAACTGATATAGCCACTATGGAGAACAGTATGGAGGTTCATCAAAAAATGAAAAATAAAACTCCCATATGACCCAGAAATCCCACTTCTGAGCATATTCCCAGAGAAAACCATAATTTTAAAAGAACATGTACCCCAATATACATTGGAACACTATTTACAATATCCAAAATATAAAAGTAAGCTAAATGTCCATCAGCAGAGGAATGGATAAAGAAGGAATCTACTTCATATAAATATAGTGGTGGAAATGGAATATGGTAAGATATTAGGTAAATGTGCAGTTTTAAGTTCAACGAATATGTGATCCTGAACTTTCCATATGTAATGCTGGTAGTCTTGAGGATCTACTTTAAATGTTTAAAATCCTCTACTACTACTTACTGTCATAGCAATCAATCTCACATTTAATTCTTTCACTTCCCTTGAACTTTCCTTTTCCTATGATATGTATTTCTACCATATTTCAGCTTATCCATCATTTTATTTTAGGAATACATCCATCTTGTCTAAGAGTAACATCAGAGGGTCCTGAAGGTTATAGTGAAATTGTTATCACTTAAAAGCAAAAATGCAATCTTTTCTCTTTATACATGTAAAATAAATCTGTCTCAGGTTTACTACTAGTAAAGTAAAGCTGTAGAAGTGTTTCCCTTGTGCAAAAAATTTTGCTTTTAACTAAGATTTATCAGTAATTCCTTATGACTTTAAAATGGATATATATTGCAGTTTTTATACATACTTGGCAATCCTATTTTTATCTTTATTCACATGCTAATTTTTAAAGAAAAATCAAACAGCTAGGGATTTTATCATCACCTATTTCATGCAGTAATTATAGCAATTATATTATTTACTCTTTTAAGCACCTTGAAGTGTTCTTGTACCATGCTAAGCATCATATAAGTTACTGATAGTAGGTAGATTAAATACAAACTGACTTGTTCAAATATATTCATGAGTTTTGAATATTTCAGTTATGTTTAATAGAAATGAAAGCTGCTTTCCTATCTAAAAGATTTGATTTTCAGTGAAATATCTTATGATTTTTCAGTATAAAAACCGGTCAATTTTTAATTGACCAGTTCTCACCTTATAGTTTTACCTTTGGGACAAAAATGATTACATATTTTTAGTAAAATATGCTGTTCTGGAATCAATGTAAAGGGCAGATAGATAGCCATTTTAAGTGATCAGACAACTATTTTAAGAATGCATTGATCTACCTCTGAAGTCAGTAATCTCATATCATCAGGTTAATGTCGATCTTTTTGTTTTTTTTTTTTAAAGGTAATGGCAAGTTTTTTCAAAGACAGATATGCACTGATATCTTTAGCACTCTCAAGAGCCTGAAATTCTAGAGTATATATTCCCTGGTGTTTGAGGACCACAGACTGTGCATGAACAATGTGTGATTCTAAGTGGAACTCCTTTACCTCAGTGCTTAGAGGGTTTTTCGTATTAGGCAAGCCACACAATTGATTATAATCTAATTATGACTTTGGGTCAATAAGGTTTGATATGGACCTTGTTGTTTTTTCACACCAAAATCCTTAAATGAGTAGTCAAAACCTCTTTTCTGTTCTCTTTTGTTGCTGCTAATGATGCTCCTCTGAATGAGGCATTGGGATTGGGGGGGGCCTGCTGCTTGTACTATCAGCACATTCTTCTGAAAGCCTATCAGTGTAACTAGTGATTACTTTGTCTTAAACCTAGGCTGGTTTGCTCCATTTTACCCCTCAGAATTTCCCAAGGGTTGACATTTGTCTTCTGGTTTTATATGTACTGTGTCCTAAGAGATCACATCTTGTTTTCTTCCTATTTTTACTCCTTAAGTAATGTCTTCAGAAACCTTTGTTTCCCCTCTCACTTTCCTTTTGTTTGTTTTATAGTGCTGGGTTTAAGTGTGGGGGTTTGATAAAAGTGAAAATTAACTTTGTAAGCAGTAACCACAATCTATATTGTGCTAAAGATAACAACTGTTTGCACTGAATCAGTTTTACTTAACAATTCCCCAACAATATACCTAGATTACTGAGCAGACTATGTGTCATGTGCTAACCTGAAATGTGACAAAGATCATAAAAAGTGGGATAGAAAGGTTTTGGTTATCTAGGTGGAAATATCTAACTTCTTGGAAAAGAATGTTATATTGCTGAAAACAGCATAAGTGAAACCATCCTTTTAAATATCCCTGAGATTATATAAAGGTCCCTTAACAAGTCTCCTCTGAGACAACTTCCAGGCTTGTTCTGCTTTTACCTGAATCTTCCTGACACTCTCAGCAACACTTGTGACACAGAGATTTTATTTTCCTTAAATGGTGGATAGAAATTTATGTCATAGCTAAAAATATAACCCTTATTGTGATCATAGTTGTTAAAAGAAAAATTGTGACAACATAGTAGTTATAGTTATTATAAGATAATTATATAATATGTATATTATATAAATATCATTTATAAATCAGTGTAAAAATATCTAAATACAATATTAATATAAAGCTTGAACTCTCAAGCTCACATACTTTCAGCAGACATTAATTTGTTCATAAAACAAATCCAAAATTGTTTAATTTTCAAGAATTTCTATAATTTGCATGACATCAGCATTTCAGTGTCATCATCCGGTAGTTCTGACACACTGCTGTCTAGCTGGATCTGTTTATAATCCCTAACTCCCATCTAACCATATATTTACAAACATCACTTGCTTGTCTCTAAGACTGACGCTGCCTCTCAGGGCTCCCCTCACATCCCACCACCTCACTGATCTCTCCCCACCAGATCTCTGTCTGTATACAGCAGAGATGCCCTTACTGTATACAGCAGTAGCTTCAAATATTTTGCAAAACTATCCCTTAAGGAACTTTACAAACTCTCTAATCCCTTGAACATATATGTCAAATTTTTTCTTCACAAATTTCAAGTTACTTTAAGCAAATAATTTCTAATATATAAATGGTTATTCTAAGCAAAAATTATCACATCATTCAAAATGTAATCAAGTTTATGTGCCATAGATACTCGGTATCATATTTCATTAACTTAAAAACTATGTCAAATTCTCTGTAAGATAAAAATATTATCCTTGCTATTATTAGAATGCATATTTGTAATTCTGAAAATTTTAACTATTTTATGCATTAAAATATTTTATTTTCTCTAGCAAAATATATATACATATTACACTATATATACACACATATCATGTATTTATAAGGATAAATATTTAAAGAATATTTCTCTGGATTAAACAGTCATAATTATTACTTATATATAATTGATTTAAATAAATACCTATGTCATGCATAGCTATTAAATATAAATGAAAAGAAAAAATTTCAAAATGCATCCTTTTTTTGGCATCTTAAATAAATTTATAAGCCTCTGACTTTAGTTTGTGTATCTGTATGTCAATTCTAGGTTTGTCTTTCCACTTTATGACCATAACCACTGAGAAAACTTATTTACATAAATAAGTAAAAGAGAAAGAAATGTGGTGTGATCTAGTAGTGTCACAATTATTTAAAGCCCTACTGTTTTAAAAGTCAAAAATCATATAGTACTCTACCGTCAGAAACAAACCCTATGGTTCACTGGTTAATAACTACAGTTTGGTTTTACTCAACTTTTGTCCTAAGCAAAGATTTGGAGACCACCTGACTTGCAAATAAATGTGTTTCCTGGTGTGCTGCACTCAATATGTCAGCAAATTTGGAAAACTCAGCAGTGGCTAAAAGACGAATAAGTCAGTTTTCATTCCAATCCCAAAGAAGGGCAATGCCATTGAATGTTCAAACCATACCATTGTGCCTATTTTGCATGCCAGTAATGTTATACTCAAAATCCTTCAAGCCAGGCTTCAGCAGTGTCTGAATCGAGAATTTCCAGATGTACAAGCTGGGTTTAGAAAAGGCAGAGGAACCAGAAATACAATTGCCAACATTTGTTCGATTGCAGAGAAAGCAAGGGAATTTCAGAAAAACATCTACTTCTGCTTCAGTGAAGTAGGCTAAAGCCTCTGACAGTGTGGGTCAATATCAAGCCACCTTACCTCTCCTCCTGAAAAATCTGTATACAGGCCAGAAGCAACAGTTAGAACCAGACACGGAACAACTGACTGGTTCAAAATTGGGAAAGGCTGTATACCGTCACCCTGCTTATTCAACTTCTCTGCAGAGTACACTTTCTCAACACCAAGACCAACATGCTGAACATACTCTTCGTCAGGTGCTCCAGTTTCTTTCACACTCAGGGCAATGCGTAGAGTAAGAGAGAAGAAATGAAATGCCTTGAATTTCTTCTCTGGCAGATTAATAAGTACATACAGAGGCTGAAGATGTGATGTTCATGCTTCTCAACTTATCTGTATCTGTATACCCAGGAAATTTTGGCATACCCTCAGAAATATTCAGACTCCATTCTGAAGATCACTGCTCTCCAGCACTGGAAAGGCCATCCAAAAATTAGGTCTTACTTTTAAACCAATTATGTTATTCATTGATGTTTCATGAATATCTGTTTAACTTCCTCATGTGAGGTGGAGTCGCTTGAGTTACACTTAGTTTATGTCATGCATTCCTTGCTATTAAACCATATCTTTCAGTGCAGATTAGAATCCCAAATATGTATGTGCTTAGTTTCCATTTCTAAAAGCATCAGTTAAAAAAAAAAAGGCAAACAAATAACATGATGTGGTCATTTTTAAATGTTAATGCCAAAAATATTTTGCATTCCAACTGCAGACCATTGTAATTTATTTGGAATACAACTATAAATTAGATTACAGCCTCCCATGGAATGGAAATTCAGAAAGATTGCAAATTAGTAGAAGGCACTACATTTAAATTCAGTCTGTAACACAGTCAAATCCAGATACACATACTGTTTTCCCACAGGTATCCACATAAATTCAGACAACTACATTTACGGTTACACTTATGTTTTATGTATATGCCTATTATATTTATAGGGCTTTATTTTGTTTTCCCAGTTGGATGTTCCTTAAGGGCTGGTGTCACATTAAAAAAATGATATTTTGTTTTGGAAATAAACATTTGGAAAAAAGAAAGAAATTTTGGGAAAAAACCCACTATTTGAGTTTTGAATTCAATGATTTTTTCATAATTTTCGTCATTTTTATGTCATCTTACTAAATGGTTTAACACGTTCAGACACCTACCTATAAATAGATTCTGTAAAATTCTACCTATCAGTGGATTCTAAAACATTTGGTTAATTTGTTTGTTTTAATTTACTTTTAACCTTTTATCTTGATACTCAAACCTTCAGATAATCTATATTCTGCTAAACCGTTTTACATCATAAAAGTGTGTCTCAACAGTTATCTTAGACTTTTGTTCCTGATTATCTAGGCAACAGTTTTCAAATTTACATAAATATCTATAAAAATGTTCCTCCAGATTCATAATCATATTTTCATTACTTACTTCCAATATCTACTTAATTTAAGAATCCAGAGCTAGTCACAATTTAGTTTACTTTCTGAAGGATGCATACAAAACTTTTTGTATGAAGATTACTGCAAAATGTATTAATGTTTTTTCATGGTAGATAGTTTCTTTATATCCCAAAATTGTTGACTTTGTTTCGAGGCAAGAATACTGGAGTGGGTTGCCATTTCCTTCTCCAGGGATCTTCCCAACCCAGGGATTGAACTCATGTCTCCTATGTCTCCTGCATTGGCACACAGGTCTTTACCACTACTGCCACCTGGGAAGCCCTATAGTTGACTGACCTTGGCAATATGAAATCTTGAAGTTCATAGATGGTGTAACATAATGCTATTAATTTGAGAAAAAAGTATTTAAAAATATGGCCACATTTCATACCATGGAAAGAAAAGACCTATCCAAATATAATAGTATCAGTTCGGGGTTTCAGCTCCAACATGTAAAAAAGTCACCACTCCTGTCCTTACAAGAAACTGGGCAAACTGAAAACCAGCAATGCTTCCTAGACCCACAAGAGGACAAAGTGCAGGGTAACTGAAATTTTGAGATACAGGTTCATCTAATGAGAACCAGTCATACTCTCTTAACCTGGAGCAGAAGCTCCTGGAACCATAACTGTTAGGAACATTTAAATGATAATTTTGATGAACTGTTGGGGAATTAATGTATACTGGCCTTAGAAGAGAAAAAAATGGCTGGATACAAGCTTTAAAAATGTTCTGTATTCTTGTGGGCTTTATCTGCAGGAAATTTACAATGTTCTCAGAATGTTCCTTCCCCAAGTGGCTCTAGGAAGGAGGAGATTAATCATTGCAGCTATAACTGAAGTCTGCTCACTATATTTCCCATAGACTTCTCCTTAACTCTCCATGGGGGAAACTGGGCCAGAGACTTATCTCTATGTGGTAGATCATCCCTCCTGCTCCAGACTTTTCTATCCTTCCTAACTCTTGAAGATGTGGGGTGGGGACTGCAACCAATAAAACTGAAGGCTTCAAGGTCATTGATGTAGAATGCTGTAGCCAGAGAAGGAAGTTGGGGTGAAAATGGAAGAAAAGCTATTCCTCTGTGGAGAAAGACTTATTAAGGTCACATTTCTAAAAGATGAGTCCATTAAATGACTGAAATTATAGAACACCTCCATACCCCACACCTTATGACTATGGCACTAGGGTACCAGCACATTACTAGGGCAGCTGAAAGCAGCTTTCTTTGAGGAAGTTTACCTAGGAAAGCCTGAGGTCAAGAGATAAGACAAACAAGGATACCAGGGGAATGTGAAATGCAAAGCTTCTGGTAATTCCAACAAATAACCAACAGAGCCCGACTCCGCCAGAGTAACATAATACACAACAGAAAGGTCTCTTTGTCTCATTAACCATACCGATCCATAATATCTGACTTTCAACAAAATTACAAGGTTGCCAGGCACAACAAAAGGCAAGCTAAAACAATCCAAAGAGGCAAAGCAATCATCAGACCATATGCAGATATGACACAAATGTTGGAATTGACTGTGAGCTCAAACCCAGGGTTCTATGACAACCTAGAGGGGTGCAATGGGGTGGGAGGTGGGAGGGAGGTTCAGGAGGGAGGTAGTATACATATACCTATGGCTCATTCATGTTGATGTATGGCAGAAACCTGCACAATACTGCAAAGGAATTATCCTCCAAGAAATATAAATAAATTTTAAAATAAGAGAAATTTGAACTATGACTAATATGTTAAGTGCTCTAATGGAAACAGTAGTCTAACAAACATGAACAAAAGGGTAATGAAAGTAGATGAAAATTCCGAGCAAGAGGCAAACGGAAATACTAGGATTCAAAAATGTAACAGATATGATGACTACCTTTGATGGTCAGTAAACAAGCTAGGGTAGAATCAAGCAGCTTTAAGATAAGTCAATAGAAACCTCTCAAACTGTAATGCAAAGGGGGGAAAAAAGAAAAAGGCAGAACAGAGTATCGAAGAATTATGGCACAAAAAGATTTAATACATGCACACCTAGAAAACAAAACATAAAAAGAGAAAACATGGCAAACTATTTTAAGTAACAATAGCTAAGGGCTTTTAAAATTAACAACAAACACCAAACCACAAATTCAGTAAGCTCAGAGAATATCAAGCAGGATAAGTAGAAGAAATAAACAAAAAGCCCTATATTTAGGCTTTCTGTTTTCAAAAGGTAGAAAACCAGAACAAGGGAAGTTTTGGAAAGCAGCAGGGGGAAGGGACACAGAATAAGAAAATAAACACAATGGATTTCTTAGCATAAACCATTCAAGCAATAAGAGAATTGAGTTTTGTGTGTGTGTCTGTATGCAAAGTCACTTCAGTTGTGTTTGACTCTTTGTGAGTATTTAGTGTTAAAAACAAAAACAAATATATGATTCTAACTACAGGGGAAATAACTTTCAAAAAAGGAAGCATAAAGATTTTCATAAACAATAATGAGAAAATTCACACCAGTAAACCTTCCCTGAAAGCAATGTTAAGCTTTCAGAAGAAGGAAAAGCAGTTAGTCAGTTCGGTATCTCAATCATGTCTCTTTGCGACCCCATGGATTGCAGCACACCAGGCTTCCCTGTGCATCACCAACTTCCAGAACTTGCTCAAACTCATGTCCACTGAGTCGGCGATGCCATCCAACCATCTCATCCTCTGTTGTCCCCTTCTCCTCCTGCCTTCAATCTTCCCAGCATCAGGGTCGTTTCCAGTGAGTCAGTTCTTTGCCTCAGGTGGCCAAAGTATTGGCGTTTCAGCTTCAGCATCAATCCTTCCAATGAATATTCAGGACTGATTTTCTTTAGGATGGACTGTCAGAGTCCAGCTCCAGCAGCCAGGGAAATCAGCCTGAAGGGATGAGCAGCGTTGGCGAAGAATGATGTAGCTTCCGATTCGAGGTGTGCGACTACATGTTTATTTCAAGCATCAGGTCTTCTTTTATACTTTGACAAAAGCATTAGGTCAGAGGTTTGACATTTTCAGTCCCCCTTCACCCTGATTTATTGTCTCACTGTTGCCCTTCAAACAGAGTTCCTGCTTCAGCAGTTCTCTCAGAATCATGTTTACTTGTGATTACATTGTAACTCATGCTTATATCTGGGCTGCAGAGCACATTCCTCAGTTTATTTATCTTTCTAAATCCTCCTTGTCCCTAGTATCCTAAGCTCACTATCTCCTAAAAAGGCTTCTAACTATTCTTAATTATTCCTAAACCCTAAACTCAGCAAACTTCCTTTGTCATAAACATTTCCCTCACAAACAGGTCTCAGATAACAATCCTTCCCATGGCCTCAAGCTCCGGCCTATGTGCTCATTCTGGGACATTCTTTGTAAAAAAAATCCTTGAACAAATGCCAATAGTTACTTTATAGATTGTTTTCTGGGCACAACTGCAGAAGGCTTTGTGCTTTTTCATACTTCTCTCAAGAACAATAAGCACCTTAACATTCTTTCCAGCCAACTCAATCAAAGAAAGGAAAGAACAAGTCAGAATCACAAAACCTAACTCTTTCATCCTGGGACCGTGCCTGTGAGATGAGGAGAGGGGGTTGGGGTCGTGCCTCCATTTGTCAGCAATGCCTAACGTGGCTCCGGACAATGGACTGGTTGGATCTCATTGCAGTCCAAGGGACTCTCAAGAGTCTTCTCTAACACCACAGTTCAAAAGCATCAGTTCTTCAGTTCTCAGCCTTCTTTATAGTCCAACTCCACATCCATACATGACTACTGGAAAAATCATACCTTTGGCTAGATGGACCTTTGTTGGTAAAGTAATGTCTCTGCTTTTTAATATGCTATCTAGTTTGGTCATAGCTTTTTTTCCAAGGAGAAAGTGTCTTTTAATTTCATGGCTGCAGTCACCATCTGCAGTGATTTTGGAGCCTAAAAAATAAAGTCTTTCACTGTTTCCATTGTTTCCCCATCTATTTGACATGAAGTGATGGGACTAGTTGCCATGATCTTGGTTTTTTGAATGCTAAGTTTTAAGCCAACTTTTTCACTCTCCTTTTTCACTTTCACCATGAGGCCCTTAGTTCTTCACTTTCTGCCATAAGGGTGGTGTTATCTGCATATCCGAGGTTATTGATATTTCTCCTGGCAATCTTGATTCTAGCTTGTTCTTCATCCAGCCTGGCATTTCAGGTGAGGTACTCTGTGTATAAGTTAAATAAGCAGGGTGACAATATACAGCCTTGACGTACTCCTTTACCAGTTTGGAACCATTCCATTTTTCCATGTCTGGTTCTAACTCTTGCTTCTTGACCTGCATACAGATTTCTAAGGAGGCAGGTAGAGTAGTCTGGTGTTCCTATCTATCTAAGAATTTTCCATAGTTTGTTGTGATCCACACAGTCAAAGGTTTTGACATAGTCAATAAAGCAGAAGTAGATGTTTTTCTGGAATGTTCTTAGATTTTCGATGATCCAATGGATGTTGGCAATTTGATCTCTGGTTCCTCTGCCTTTTCTAAATCCAACTTGAACATTCTGGAAGTTCATGGTTCACATACTGTTGAAGTCTGGTTTGGAGAATTTTGAGCACTACTTTGCTAGTGCATGAGATCAGTGCAATTGTGCAGTAGTTTGAACATTCTTTATCATTGCCTTAATTTGGGATTGACATGAAAACTGACCTTTTTGAGTCCTGTGGCCACTGCTGAGTTTTCCAACTTTGCTGCCATATTCAGTGCAGGTTATAAACTTAGTTAAATGAAAAAAGGAGGATCACTGAAAATAATTAAATTGAATTAAAATAAATGTTTCATTTTTCTTATTCTTAATATACAATATGACTGCTTAAAGAATTAGTAGTAAAAATGTACTGACTAATGATAGCATATGGATAAGTGAAATAAATGACAATCAGTTCAGTTCAGTCGCTCAGTCGTGTCCGACTCTTTGCGACCCCGTGAATCGCAGCACGCCAGGCCTCCCTGTCCATCACCAACTCCTGGAGTTCACTTAGACTCATGTCCATCGAGTCATTGATGCCATCCTAATGTTAGAAAAAAATCAGAAATGTAGAAATTGGGAATATTGTCAAAATGTACTTGTAATGCAGGCGACATGATATAGCACTACTCAAATGTGAATTTAAGATTAATTAAGATATATCCTGTCAACTCTAGGGTGACAAGTGAAAAATAAAAGTAAGTTCAACTGAAATTCTAAAGAGAAATCAGTATGTAACCTATAAATGCTCAGTTAAAATTAGAGAAGACAGTAAAAGAGAACAACAACAAAGAGAAAATGCAATAATATTAGTCAGGAACACTATAAAAGTGAATGATATAATATGGCACTTAAAAAGCAGAGAATTTCAGGGCAAATAAAAATATGAACCAAGTATATATTTAAAGTGGATTTCTTTTAGAACATATAATATGCAGGATAAAATTGAAGGACTCTAGAAAGATATGCCATTTTAATGCTAATTTTTAAAAATGTTTGAGCCAAAAATGAAATAACATTGAAACAGTTGGAGAAACATCAGAAATAAGTTAACATCTGAGTTATAAGAAATTGAATGTGGGATATTATAAATAGTAAACTATTTCATTATTTTTCTGTATATATACATAATATATATTAAATATTATATATATTTATTTGGAGTATAGTTGCTCTACAATGTTGTGCCAGTTTCTGCTAGATAATTAAGTGAGTCAGCTATGTGTATACATATATCTCTTCTCGTAAATTTTCTCCCACCCAGCCCTCCATCTTACCATGTAGGTCAGCACAGAGCACCAGCTGTGCTCCCTGAGCTATAGAGCAGGTTCCCACTTAAGACTATTTAAAAATTTTAAAAGAAACTACATTAAAATTACATTAATCAGTGAAAGTACGACACTCTGTTTTGAAAGAAATAATTTGCAGCTATTTGTTCATACATAGAAAAGCAAAAAATAAAGAATATCCAGCAAACCATTAATTATGATTGACTTTAGAAGACTTTACGTAAGTTATATATTTCTAATGTTTAGTAGCCCACATAGTCAACAAGAGTAAGAAATGCAGTCCTTGGGTGCAGCATCAAAAATGACAGAATGATGTCAGTTCCTCTCCAAGGCAAACCATTCAGTAAACAGTAAGGCAAGCCTATGCCCCAACCACTAATGCTGAGGAAGCTGAAGTTGAATGGTTCTACGAAGACCTACAGACCTTCTAGATTTAAAACCAAAAAAGATGTCCTTTTCCTCATAGGGGATTGGAATGCAAAAGTAGGAAGTCAAGAGAAACCTGGAGTAACAGGCAAGTTTGGCTTTGGAGCACAAAATGAAGCAGGACAAAAGATAAAATGGTTTTGTCAAGAGAACACACTGGTCATAGCAAACACCCTCTTCCAACACAAGAGATGATTCTACACATGGACATGGCCAAATGGTCAATACCAAAATCAGACTGATTATATTCTTTAGAGCTGAAGATGGACAAGCTCTGCACAGTCCTCAAAAACAAGACTGGGAGCTGACTGTGGCTCAGATCATCAGCTCCTTATTACAAAATTGAAGCTGAAATTGAAGAAAGTAGGGGAAACCACTAAGCCATTCAGATATGAACTACATCAAATCCCTTGTGATTATATAGTGAAGGTTACAAACAGCTTCAAATGATTAAATCTAGTAGACAGAGTGCCTGAAGAGCTATGGAAAGATGTTTGTTACACTGTGAAGGAGACAGTGACCAAAACCTTCCCAGAGAAAAAGAAATGCAAGAAGGCAAAGTGGTTGTTTGAGGAGGGTTTACAAACACCTGAGGAAAGAGAAGTGAAAGCAAGGGAGAAAGGGGAAGATGTACCCAACAGAATGCAGAGTTCCAGAGAATAGCAAAAAGAGATAAGAAGGCCTTCTTAAATGAGGAATACAATGAAGTAGAGGAAAACAACATATCTCATCAAGAAAATCAGAGATATCAGAGAATAGTTCATGCAAGGATGGGCACAATAAATGACAGGAACAGTAAGGACCTAATGAAGGCAGAAGAGATTAAGAAGAGGTGACAAGTATACATAAAGAAAAAAAAAACATACAAAAAATGTCTTAATGACCCAGATAACCACGATGGTGTGATCACTCACCTAGAGCCAGACATCCTGGAGTGGGATGTCAAGTGGGCCTTAGGAAGCATCACTACAAACAAAGCTACTGGAAGTGATGGAATTCCAGCTGAATTATTTCAAATTCTAAAAGATGATGCTATAAAGTGCTACACTCATATGTCAGCAAATTTGTAAAACTCAGCAGTGGCCACAGGACTGGAAATAATCTATTTTCATTCCAATCCCAAAGAAAGGCAATATCAAAGAATGTTCAAACTCCTATACAGTTGCACTCATTTCACATGCTAGTGTTATGATCAAAATCCTTCAAGCCAGGCTCCAACAGATGTAAACCAAAAACTTCCAGATGTATAAGCTGGGTTTAGAAAAGGCAGAGGAACCAGAGATCCAATTGCAAACATTTGTTTGATCATACAGCAAGGGAATTTCAGTAAAATATCTACTTTTGTTTCATTGACTACACTAAAACTTTGCCTACATGGATCACAAAAAAGCTGTGGAAAATTCTTACAGAGATGAGAATACCAGGCCACCAAGCCAGTCTCCTGATAAACCTATATGCAGGTTAAGAAGCAATAGTTAGAACCTTACATGGAACAACAGACTTGCTCTAAATGGGGAAAGGAGTACATCAAGGCTGTATATGTCATCCTGTTTGTTTAACTTATATGCAGAGTATATCATGTGAAATGCTGGGCTGGATGAAGCTCAAGCTGGAAGAAAGATTCCTGGGAAAATATCAATAGACTCACATATGAAGATGATTCCTATAATGGTAGAAAGTGAAGAGGAACTATAGAGCCTCTTGATGAAAGTGAAAGAGAAGAGTAAAAAAAAGCTGGCTTAAAACTCAACATTCAAAAAACTAAGTTCATGACATCTGGTCCCAGGACTTCATGGCACATATGGGGAAAAAGTGGAAACAGAGACAGACTTTCTTTTCTTGGGCTCCAAAATCACGTGGATGGTGACTGCAATCATGGAATTATCTTGCTCCTTGGAAGAAAAGTTATTACAAACCTAGACAGCCCATTAAAAAGCAAAGACCTTTCTTTTTCCATAGCCATGTATGGATGTGAGAGTTGGAATATAGAGAAGGCCAAGTGCCAAAGAACTGATGCTTTTGAGATGTGGTGTTGGACAAAACTCTTGGACTGTAAGGAGATCAAACCAGTCAATCCTAATGGAAATCAATCCTGAATGTTCACTGGAAGGACTGATGCTGAAGCTCCAATACTTTGATCACCTGATGCAAAGAGCCAACTCACTGGAAAAGACCCTGATATTGGGAAGGATTGAAGGGAAAAGAGAAGAGGGCAGCAGATACAAGGAGATGTTTAAATAACATCTTCAATTCAATGGACATGAATGTGAGCAAACTCAGTGAGATAGTGAAGTCTGACTTCACTGGCTTGCTGCAGTCCATGGGGTCAGAAAGAGCTGGAGAGGACTTAGCAAATGAACAACAACAAATGTTTAATATCACCTCAGAGATTTTCTTAGGTCTCATTCCTTAGAATCGGGGCCTAAAAGGGGAGTTTTTATGTCAATGACTTATTCCAAGAATGCCCTCTGGTGAAAGATACAAGGAAGTGATAGGAGCAAAATGGCAGACAGCAAATGACACGGATGGACCTAGAGACTCATACTGAGTGAAGTCAGTCAGACAAAGACAAATGCATGCTATCAATTACATTTTGAATGTAAAAAAAAAAAAGGCACAAATGAACTTATTTACAAGACAGAAATGGAGTACCACTTATGGTTACCAAGAGGAAAGAGGGGTAAATTGGGAGACTGGGGTTGACATATACACGATGCTACTGCGGCTTACTCCAGTTGTATCCGATTGTGTGGCCCTATGGACTGCAGCCCATCAGGCTCCTCTTGTCCATGGAATTTTCTAGGCAAGAATACTGGGGTGGGTTACCATGCCCACAACCGGGGGATCTTCCCAACCCAGGGGTCGAACCCAGGTCTCCTGTACTGCAGGCAGATCCTTTACTGTTGAGCCATCAGGGAAGCCTCACCGACACACTGTGCTGTGTTGTGCTTAGTCGCTTAGCTGTGTCCCTCTCTGTGACCCCATGGACTGCAGTGCACCAGGTTCCTGGGGATTCTCCAGGCAAGGATACTGAGTGGGTTGCCATACCCTCCTCCAGGGGATCTTCCCAACCCAGGGATTGAAGCCAGGTCTCCCACATTGCAGGTGGATGTTTTACCAGCTGAGCTAACAGGGAAGCCCCATATACACACTAATATATATAAAATAAAGAACTACTATATAGCACAGGGAACTCTACTCAATACTCTAATGACATACACTGGAAGAGAATATAGAAAGAATAGATATATGTATATGCATAACTGATTCACTTTGCTGTAGAGCAGAAACTAAAAATATTTTAAGTCAACTATACTCCAATAACGGAGAAGGCAATGGCACCCCACTCCAGTACTCTTGCCTGGAAAATCCCATGGATGGAGGAGCCTGGTAGGCTGTAGTCCATGGGGTTGCTAAGAGTCGGACATGACTAAGTGACTTCCCTTTCACTTTTCACCTTTATGCCTTGGAGAAGGAAATGGAAACCCACTCCAGTTTTCTTGCCTGGAGAATCCCAGGGATGGGGGAGCCTGGCGGGCTGCCGTCTATGGGGTCGCACAGAGTCGGACACGACTGAAGTGACTTAGCAGTAGCATACTCCAATAAAAAGTATTTTTAAAAAAACACAAATAGAAAAAGCTCAACAGTATAGCTCAGCCTGAATCCATAGGCATCTACAATTGTCATGCCTTGATGCAAGGGGCTTGGCTTTTGTATCCCCTATCAGATCATCATGGACCTCAGTTCTTACTGGCACAAGGGAACACATATCAGGACACCTATATATATATATATACACACACACACACACACATAGCATGAATGTGTATTACGTTTCTAAGCAGAAAACAAAGTTCATGTGTTTTCTGGGGGCTGTTCAACCCCTCTGTTGATAGTTCTAAATTAGGTAAATGCATCATTTTTTCTTTCTATTCTTCTGCTATGTTTCCTGCAACCCCTAGTGTACGCCTTTCTAGAGTATGTACACTATCAAACAGCATAAAATGCTGACACAACTTTCTGTTTGTGTAAATGTTTCTTCAAAGCAGTTTGCATACTGTATCTAGGTATTACTTTTCTTTTATTGCTCTCCCAAGTATTTAAATGTCTTAAAATTAGGCCCAGAGTCTAGTTTGCAAAATAGAAAATTAACTAGTAACTTTTATTCCAGTGGAATCATAAATCCTAAATTTAAATGGTTCTCTCATCTACAGCTTTTTAAATTATCTGTAACTACCTGATTTTACTCTGTATTTTGAAAGCTAAATCATGACTTTTCCATAAATTTAAGTTTTTACAATGTAAAAGTATAGTTTTAAGAGAGCAGCTGTATATAAGTGCTATCTGTTTGTTCACACAGAACTATTGCTACAGAGACACTAAGTCTTCAAAGAAAATTCACTTAACTGGGTATTCAGGGATAAACAAAGTGATGTTTCCTCCACAAAAATAGCCTTCATTTCAAAAATGGTACTTTCTCTTTTACAATTATGTTATCAGTTCATAAGTGCAAATAATTGCTTTGGATGTGCTACAACCTAATACTGTTTTTCGTGTGTGTTCAGCTGCTTAGCTGTGTCTGACTCTTTGAGACTCTTTAGACTGTAGCCTCCAGGCTCCTCTGTCCATGGGATTCGCCAGGCAAGAATGCTGGAGTGGGTTGCCATGTCCTCCTCAGGGGATCTTCCCGACCCAGGATTGAACCTGTACCTCCTGTATTGGCAGGTGGATTCTTTACCACTGAGCCACCTGGCAAGCCCTTACATGATACCAAACATTGGTTTGTATCCAGAGATCAAATTGCAAACATCTGCTGGATCATCAAAAAAAGCAGGAAAGTTCCAGAAAAACATCTATTTCTGCTTTATTGACTATGCCAAAGCCTTTGACTATGTGGATCACAATAAACTGTGGAAAATTCTGAAAGAGATGGGAATAGCAGACCACCTGACCTGCCTCTTGAGAAATCTGTATGTAGGTCAGGAAGCAACAGTTAGAACTGGACATGGAACAACAGACTGGTTCCAAATAAGAAAAGGAGTACATCAGGGCTGTATATTGTCACCCTGCTTATTTAACTTATATGTGGAGTACATCATGAGAAACACTGGGCTGGATGAAGCGCAAGCTGGAATCAAGATTGCCGGGAGAAATATCAATAACCTCAGATATGCAGATACCACCACCCTTATGGCAGAGAATGAGGAAGAACTAAAAAGCCTCTTGATGAAAGTGAAAGAGGACAGTGAAAAAGTTAACTTAAAGCTCAACATTTAGAAAACTAAGATTATGGCATCTGGTCCCATCACTTCATGGCAAATAGATGGGGAAACAGTGGAAAAAGTGGCAGAATTTATTTTGGGGGGGGCTCCAAAATCACTGCAGATGGTGACTGCAGCCATGAAATTATAAGATGCTTAGTCCTTGGAAAATTTATGACCAACCTAGACTGCGTTATTAAAATAACAGAGACATTATTTTGCCAACAAAGGTCTATCTAGTCAAGGCTATGGTTTTTCCAGTAGTCATGTATGGACGTGAGAGTTGGACTATAAAGAAAGCTGAGTGCCAAAGAATTGATGTTTCTGAACTATGGTATTGGAAAAGATTCTTGAGAGTCCCTCAGACTTCAAGGAGATCCAACCAATCCATCCTAAAGGAAATCAGTCCTGAATATTCATTGGAAGGACTGATGTTGAAGCTGAAACTCCCAGTACTTGGCCACCTGATGTGAAGAACTGACTCATTGGGAAAGACCCTGATGCTGGGAAAGATTGAAGTCAGGAGGAGAAGGGGATGACAGAGGATGCAATGGTGAATGGCATCACCGACTCAATGGACATGAGTTTGAATAAACTTCAGGAGTTGGGGATGGACAGGGAGGCCTGGTGTGCTGCGATTCATGGGGTGTCAAAGAGTCAGAGACATCTGAGCACCTGAACTGAACTGAACTGAATCCAGTTAAAATCATAGGTGTACCAATTGTAATTAACTGAATCATAGGCAGAAACTTTGCTATTAGAAATGAACTCTCTTAAAAAAATAGTGCTTGACTTATGGTTCACTTAAGGATGAGAATAGGAAGAATGTATCATATAGATAGATAAATGTGTCATACATGTTTTTACTGTATGAAATGGATACATACATGTTCCTAAACATAATCGCTATCCATTGATTTTCCAAAAACCTTGAGAAATAAATTATTATTTTTTTTTAATTTTTATTTTTTTAGTTTGTTTTGCTTTACAATACTGTATTTGTTTTGCTACACATCGACATGGATCAGCCACGAGTGTACATGATCTCCCAATCCCGACCCCCACCTCCCCCCTCCCACCTCACACCCTCTCTCTGGATTATCCCCGTGCATCAGTCCCAAAGAAAACATCTACCAAAAATTAGTAATGATAGTTTTACATAGAAAATTTCTGTCGCTTGCCTCCTGAATATACATTTTACAGTCTACTTAATTTATTTCATCATACTGAGCTTGCCTCATTTTATTACACACACACAAAAGTCCAAGCTCAATTTAAGAAAAGTAAACTTTATACTACTGTACTTATATGTCTTTAATGCTGTTCATATTTTAAGTGTCTTTTTATGAAGAATTGATACTTGTCATCCAGACATTTAATTATTAACTTATCCATAGATAAAGAAAATCTTCAAAAGGTAAACTAGTTATCTGGTAAGAACTATTCTATCTTTAATCAAAGATATATCAAGTCTCTTTGTCTGATGAACAATGGTTTTGAAAAAAAATAAACCTTGCTTTTGGTTGGCTGATTAAAGGTATTTTCTGAACCTTCTATCATTTCAGAGATTTTATAATCCAATTTAATTAATGATAGATTTCAATTTTAACTACCAAATAATATGTTGAATAAAATTACACAATAGGCTAAAGAAGTTCTACTATATTAAGTCTTACTTTATTTTAAGATTTTATTTTGACCTTAATAAAACAATTCAAGTTGGGTTGTACTCAGAAATGCAATTTTAAACTCTAATACACTTAATAATGATTATAATAGTGAATCAAAATGCATATAACAACTAAAAAGAAAACTATAATTTAAGAGCAGAGACATGGCTATATTGGTATAATTAGCCAAACATGTTTTAAATCATATTTAATGTAATGAGCTTTCAATTAATAAATTTAATCTTGTATAAGATATTAAGCTATTTGTAGAATTCTATATACAACAAAACATGTCTCTGTACAGACTTTTTGACATTATAAACATTTTGCTGTTTTATATTTATATATTTACAGCAGTCATATAGAAGAGTAATTTTAAACATGAGTATAGCTAACTATGAAGAAAAAAAAGCTAGACATCATTTG
Organism: Aepyceros melampus; assembly: GCA_006408695.1. Lineage (NCBI taxonomy): Eukaryota > Metazoa > Chordata > Mammalia > Artiodactyla > Bovidae > Aepyceros > Aepyceros melampus. Next base: position 47,820 of record SJXQ01006902.1, on the reverse strand, counting down.
GTTGATTTTTAAGGAGAAGAAAGTGTTTCAGAGTCAGGATTGTGTTTCTACACAACATGTTTGTAATTCAATATGCTTTAAAGCTAATATTTATTTTTCTTTCAGTTTTACATAATCTGTAAAGATGGGCATAAGAAATGTGAAATTTAAATTTAGAGGGCTGGTTCAAGCTGGTGGTACAGGGAGACCTTGAACTCGCCTCCGCTGGCGCTGACAGCCGATCTCCAGTTACACACAGACCAGGTAAGACCTGAGAGCAGGAGGCCTGGCCCCGCAGCGCGGGCAGGCGGCCCACGAAGGACAGGGCAGGAGAGGCAGCCTCACGGTCTCACCGAGACCCTGCCCCGGCGCCCCCACCACGGGCAGGAGGGATCGCATCCGAGTTCTAAGGGTCTCCCAGGGGAGGAGAGGCGTGTATCCCGCATCCGGCAACACACCCCCTGGGACCTGCAGCCGAGACACTGGCCCCCAAAACCCCTGACCTAGAGAAGAAACGAGGCTCACGTCCCAGGGCCCCCAAGAGCTGTAGGTAACTGAGATTCTCCTTTAAGGGGAACGCAGCCCTGAAGCAGCAGTTTACTCACCGAGACCCTGCCCCGGCGCCCCCACCACGGGCAGGGGGGATCGCATCCGAGTTCTAAGGGTCTCCCAGGGGAGGGAGAGGCGTGTATCCCGCATCCGGCAACACACCCCCTGGGACCTGCAGCCGAGACACTGGCCCCCAAAACCCCTGACCTAGAGAAGAAACGAGGCTCACGTCCCAGGGCCCCCAAGAGCTGTAGGTAACTGAGATTCTCCTTTAAGGGGAACGCAGCCCCGAAGCAGCAGTTTGAAAAGTACCTGGACTGTATGTGAAGAGGATTCATTTGCGAACCTTAAAGCATCGCTAGAGCAAGGTGGACATGTAGGGCTGTCTCCAGCGGGGCAGGTGCCCGCAGACATCACGTTCACACCTCCTCTCCTCCTGCTTGTGTGGACAGTGCAGACGGACACACCTCTTCCTGCTGCCGCCGAGTGCGGCCCGTGGGGTAGGGGGCTATTTCACAGCCTCAGGGAAGCCAGTGAGCGTGGGTGGCTGCAGCAATGCCCTGCGCTCCCTGGCCAGGGCTGGCAAGCAGGAGCAATCACAGGCTGCCCCCCTCCCAAGCTAAAGCCGGTGTGCACACACGGCCAGGGCACTTACCTTATCCATCTCTGAGGCTGGTCTGTGCAAGCCGTCAAGACATCTCCCGCCGCCTTGCTGATGCCAGTAGGCGTGCCCTGGCGCCCACACTTAGCAGCTGCCTCACTAAAGCCAGCAGATAGCGGGACCCACACAGTGGATTTCACTTGATTACCTGGCCTGATGGGCCAGGGGCTTGCCTTCCTGGGCTTCAGGAACACAGTTTTAACAACTGAAAAGATAAGTATTGATGGGCTACTATCCCTCCATGAGGGCTTTCCAAGTGGCACAGTGGTAAAGAACCTGCTTGCCAATCAGGAGTCTCAAGAAATGTGGGTTTAATCCCTGGGTCAGGAAGATCCCCTGGAGGAGGCATGGAAACCCACTGCAGTATTCTTGGCTGGGAAATCCCATGGACAGAGAAGCCTGGTAGGCTACATCCATGGGGTCATAAAAGAGTTGGACATGACTTAGTAACTAAATACCAAGCACCACCACCCACCCCAGGGCACTGCTCAGTCAGCAGATTGAAACACAGTCCCTGTGTTCCTGTGAAAAAGGATTATTTACTCAGAGATGCAGCCCCGGGGACAGGCTTCAGGTTTGCCGCATGCCTGAAGGCTCTGGAAGCAGCTTCAGGGAGCGTAAGCAGTGAGACACTTTCTTCATCCACTCCCTTGGCTTGACTGCAGCCTGACAGAACCTCCTAGAATGGAGCCTGTAAGCAATCATCTGGAGCCCCATTGTTTGCAGCTGTTGTCCAGGAAACAGCTTCAGATCTCCTTCTCTGGAGGCCAGCAGGCTCTACAGCCACAGCCCCACAGAACTTGTATGTGGGCATACTTCAAAAGCTGGTCCCTGAAGTCTAAGTCCCAGTCAACAGGAAACCAAGCGCCAAATGAGGTCCTTCCTCTTGGCGCACACACAGGTCCTGGCTCAGCCCTAACAGCGGGGATCTGTGGAGAGTAAATCAGGCTGCTTAGACAGCCACAGAGACATGAAAGGCAACCAGGCGTGGGCACAAGGTGCGAGTTTCTGCACAACGCCATTCCTTCAAGACTGGGGCCCTTCCTTTCACTTGATACAAAGGCGCAAACACAGAGTCAGGAAAAATGAGGAAACAGAGGAGTATGTTCCAAGGGAAAGAATTAGACAAAACCTCAGAAGAAAAAAAAAAAATATATATATATATATGAAATAGAGATAAGAAATCTACCTGCTAAAGCATTCAAAGCAATGGTCATAAAAGTGCTCACTCAACTGAGAAGAATGGATGAACACAGTGATATAAAAATCATAAGTACTAAACAGAAATCATGGAACTGAAGAATAAACAAACCGAAAAATACAATGGAGGGGTTCAACAGCAGACTAGATGAAACAGAAAAATGGATCAGTAATCTAGAAGACGGGGAAATAGAACTGTCCCAAATAGAGGAAAAAAAAAAAGTAAAGATAGTTAAGGAGCCTGTGGGACCATATCAACCAGAGCATCATTCACCTTATAGGGGTATGAGAAAGAACAATGAAAATGGGGAAGAAAAACTATTTGAAGAACCAAGGACTAAAAACTCCCCTAATCTGGGGAAGAAAAGAAACATCTAGGTTTGGGAGGCCAGCGAAAGATGAACCAAAGGAGATTCACTCCAAGACACATTATAATTAAAATGGCAAAAGTTAAAGAGAGTATCTTAAAACCAGTAAGAAAAAACCACTTGCTATGTCAAAGGAAAATCCATAAGAATATCAGCAGATTTTCAGCTGAAATTTTGCAAGTCAGAAAGGAGTGGCATGATGTATGTATCCAAAATGCGGAAAAGAAAAAAAAAACTTCCAAATTGAGAATACTCTATCTGGAAAGATTATCATTCAGAATTGAAGGAGACTAAAGAACTCTGCAGACAAGCTAAAGCTAAGGAGTTCATCACCACTCAAGAAATGTTAAAGGCAGTTCTGTAAGCTGAAAAGAAATGGCACTAATTAATAACAGGAAAACATAGGAAAAGAAAAAAAAACTCACATGGGAAAATAAAAAAAGGTAAATATATAGTAAACATCATGTATTCATTACACAACAAGTATGAAAGTTAATATCAAAATTAGTAAAATTAACTAAAACTCCAATAAGTAAAATACAAAATAAGATGTAAAATATGACATTAAAAACATAAGACATGCAGGGGGATAAATATATAGAGCTTTGGGATGAGTTAAAAATTAAGTTGCTAATAACTTAAAATAGAATGTTATATAAATAAGGTGTTATGTGTAAATCTCACAGTAATCATAAGGGAAAGATATATAGTATAATAAATACAAAGATTAAAATGTAACACCAAGGAAAGTCAAACACAGGAGGAAAGAGTAAGAGAAGAAAAAAACATAATCAACTAAAAGCAACTAAGTAACCAGCCAGAAAACAATAAAGTGACAATAAATAAATGCCTATCAATAATTACTTTAAATGTAAATGTGCCAATCAAATATAAGTGCCTATAGAGACTCACTTCATCAGAAAGGTCACAAAGTGAAGAGATACAAAATATATTTCATGAAAAGGAAAGAGATGGTGTAGCTATAATCATATTAAGCAAAGGAAACAAATATTATAATAAAAGACAAAAAATAATGATATATTATGTAATTATATAATTACATAATGATAAAGGAATCAATCCAAATAGAAAATATAGCATTTGGAAATATATATACACCCAAAATAGGAGCACTAAAATATACATTGACACAATTTCTTTTGCTATATGTCTCAGAGAACTCAAACAGGGGCTCTGTATCCACCTAGAGGGGTGGGATGGGAGGGAGGTTCAACAGGGAGGGGATATGTGTACACCTATGGCTGATTCATGTTGATGTTTCACAGAAAACAAAATTCTGTAAAGTAATTATCCTTCAATTAAAAAATAAATTTAAAGAATAGAAAAGAAAAGGAGCAAGAAAAATATGAAAAAAATTAACTTTCTAAAGGAATTAGAAAAAGAAAAGAATAAGAAAGAAGTAAAGAAAAAACCTCAAACTAAGAACCGATTCTTTGAAAACATCAAACTTTAGTTAGGCTTAAAAATACAGTAGGCTTAAATCAGAAATGAAAGAAGTTATAACCGACAACACAGAGATACAAAAAATCATCAGTGACTGCTAGAGACAGTTCAGTTCAGTTCAGATCAGTCACTCAGTCATGTCCGACTCTTTGCGACCCCATGAATCGCAGCACGCCAAGCCTCCCTGTCCATCACCAACTCCTGGAGTTCACTCAGACTCACATCCATTGAGTCAGTGATGCCATCCAGCCATCTCATCCTCTGTCATCCCCTTCTCCTCCTGCCCCCAATCCCTCCCAGCATCAGGGTCTTTTCCAATGAGTCAACTCTTTACATGAGGTGGCCAAAGTACTGGAGTTTCAGCTTTAGCATCATTCCTTCCAAAGAAATCCCAGGGCTGATCTCCCTTAGAAAGGACTGGTTGGATCTCCTTACAGTCCAAGGGGTCTCAAGAGTCTTCTCCAACACCACAGTTCAAAAGCATCAATTCTCTGGTGCTGAGCTTTCTTCACAGTCCAACTCTCACATCCATACATGACTACTGGGAAAACCATAGCCTGACTAGATGGACNCCTTCCAAAGAAATCCCAGGGCTGATCTCCCTTAGAAAGGACTGGTTGGATCTCCTTACAGTCCAAGGGGCTCTCAAGAGTCTTCTCCAACACCACAGTTCAAAAGCATCAATTCTTCAGCACTCAGCTTTCTTCACAGTCCACCTCTCACATTTATACATGACCACAGGAAAAACCATAGCCTTAACTAGATGGACCTTTGTTGTGGATCACAATAAACTGCGGAAAAATTCTGAGAGAGATGGGAATATCAGACCACCTGACCTGCCTCTTGAGAAATCTGTATACAGGTCAGGAAGCAACAGTTAGAACTGGACATGGAACAACAGACTGGTTCCAAATAGGAAAAGGAGTACGTCAGGGCTGTATATTGTCACCGTGCTTATTTAACTTATATGCAGAGTACATCATGAGAAACCTTAGAAACAATTAAACACCAACAAACTGGAAAACCTATAATAAATAAACTTTTAGAATCATACAACCTTCCAAGACTGAATCAGGAAAAAACAGAAAATCTAAAGAAACCAGTTACTTGTAAGGAGATTGAATCAGTAATCAAAAGCCTTTAAATAAATAAAAGGCCAGGACCAGACAGCTTCATTGGTGATTTATTTCAAATATTCAAAGATTTAATACCTATCCTTCTTAAACTCTTCCCCCCAAAATTGAAGAGAAAACACTTCTAAACTGATTTTATGATCAGCACTACCATACCAAGACCAGACACAGACATCACCCCTCCAATATATATATATATATATATAAATATGCCAATATCCCTGATGAACATGAACACAGATGCAACAATCCTCAACAAAATATCAGCAAACCAAATTCAACATTCTGTTAAAAGGTTCATATACTATAATCAAGTGAGATGTATTCCAAGAATGCAAGGATAGTTCAACATCCACAGATCTATCACCAGGACACTCTATTAACATAATGAAAGATATAAATCATATGATCATCTCAGTAGATGCAGAAAAAAACACTTGAAATAATGAAACATCCATTTATGAAGAAAAACTCCAACAAAGTGGGTACAGAGAGAACATAATTCAACATAATAATTACCATATATAACAAGCCAGAGGAGAGGATTGTGGGGTGAACAAAATCATGAAGAAGGTCAAGAGATACAAACTTCCCATCATAAAATAAGTGAGTTTGAGTAAGCTCCAGGAATTGATGATGAACAAGGAAGCCTGGCTTTTTGCAGCCCATGGGGTCGCAAATAGTTGGATATGCCTGAGCAACTGAACAGAAATGAATTGATGCCAATTATACCTCATAATTTAGGAGCATATGCCTTTATTCGTTGAGACACTCAACTAATTCTGATTCTCTTTATCTTTATTCTTTGAGACACTCAACTAATTCTGATTCTCTTTATCTAAAAGTAAAGTCACATAGAAAGAAGAATAGAAAACTAGTCTCATATTGTTAGCCCAACTCTCATTCTTTGGCACTTACCTCTGGTAGCTCAGCTGGTTTAGAATCCCCCTGCAATTAGGGAGATCTGGGAGACATAATGTACAGCATGGTAGACAGTAATACGGTAGGGCATAGTGGAAAGCTGCCAAGTGAGTAAATCCTAAACGTTAACTTTGTGTGATGACAGGTAGTAAATAGATTTAATTTGGCCATCACTTTGGAGAAGGAAATGGCAACCCACTCCAGTATTCTTGCCTGGAGAATCCCATGGATGGAGGAGCTTGCTGGGCTACAGTCCACAGGTCACAAAGAGTCGGACACAACTGAGCGACTTCACTTTCACTTTGCAATGTATACATCACTTCATGGCAAAGAGATGGGGAAACAATGGAAACAGTGACAGACTTTATCTTTTAGGGCTGCAAAATCACTGCAGATGGTGACTGCAGCCATGAACTTAAAAGACGCTTGTTCCTTGGAAGAAAAGCTATGACCAACCTAGACAGCATATTAAAAAGCAGAGACATTACTTTACCAACAAAGGTCTATCTAGTCACAGGAATGGTTTTTCCAGTGGTCATGTGTGGATGTGTGAGTTGGACCATAAAGAAAGCTGACACCGAAGAATAGATGTTTTTGAATTGTGGTGTTGGAGAAAACTCTTGAGAATCCTTTGGACTGCAAGGAGATCCAGCCAGTCCATCCTACAGGAAATTTGTCCTGAATATGCATTGGAAGGACTGATGCTGAAGCTGTAGCTCCAGTACTTTGGCCACCTGATGCGAAGAACTGACTTGGAAAAAAGACCCTGATGGTGGAAAAGATTGAAGGCGGGAAGATAAGGGAACGACAGAGGATGAGATAGTTGGATGGCATCACCGATGTGATGGATGTGAGTTTGAGTAAGCTCCAGGAATTGATGATGAACAGGGAAGCCTGGCTTTTTGCAGCCCATGGGGTCGCAAATAGTTGGATATGCCTGAGCAACTGAACAGAAATGAACTGATGCCAATTATACCTCATAATTTAGGAGCATATGCCTTTATTCTTTGAGACACTCAACTAATTCTGATTCTCTTTATCTAAAAGTAAAGTCACATAGAAAGAAGAATAGAAAACTAGTCTCATATTGTTAGCCCAACTCTCATTCTTTGGCACTTACCTCTGGTAGCTCAGCTGGTTTAGAATCCCCCTGCAATTAGGGAGATCTGGGTTCAATTCCTGGGTTGGAAAGATCCCCTGTAGAAAGGAATGGCTACCCACTCCAGTATTCTAGCCTGGAGAATTCCATGGACAGAAGGAGCCTGGCAAGCTACACTCTGTTGGGTTGCAAAGAGTCAGACATGACTGAACAACTTTTACACACTAGCCAAAGTAAATTCCTGCATGTATTGTTCAATGTCACCACAGAAGCAATATAAACAAACAAAGCCTTCAGTTCAGCTCAGTCGCTCAGTCGTGTCCAACTCTTTGCAACCCCGTGAATCGCAGTATGCCAGGCCTCCCTATCCATCACTAACTCCTGGAGTTCACTCAGACTCACGTCCATTGAGTCCGTGATGCCATCCAGCCATCTCATCCTCAGTCGTCCCCTTATCTTCCTGCCCCCAATCCCTCCCAGCATTAGAGTCTTTTCCAAGAGTCAACTCTTCGCATAAGGTGGCCAAAGTACTGGAGCTTCAGTTTTAGTATCATTCCTTCCAAAGAAATCCCAGGGTTGATCTCCTTCAGAATGGACTAGTTGGATCTCCTTGCAGTCCAAGGGAGTCTCAAGAGTCTTCTCCAACACCACAGTTCAAAAGCATCAATTCTTCGGCGCTCAGCCTTCTTCACAGTCCAACTCTCACATCCATACATGACCACAGGAAAAAACCATAGCCTTGACTAGATGGACCTTAGTCGGCAAAGTAATGTCTCTGCTTTTGAATATACTATCTAGGTTGGTCATAACTTTTCTTCAAAGGAGTAAGTGTCTTTTAATTTCATGGCTGCAGTCACCATCTGCAGTGATTTTGGAGCCCCCCCCCCAAAAAGTCTGACACTGTTTCTATTGTTTCCCCATCTATTTCCCATGAAGTGATGGGACCAGATGCCATGATCGTTTTCTGAATGTTGANTAAGTGTCTTTTAATTTCATGGCTGCAGTCACCATCTGCAGTGATTTTGGAGCCCCCCCCCCAAAAAGTCTGACACTGTTTCTATTGTTTCCCCATCTATTTCCCATGAAGTGATGGGACCAGATGCCATGATCGTTTTCTGAATGTTGAGCTTTAAGCCAACTTTTTCACTCTCCTCTTTCACTTTCATCAAGAGGCTTTTTAGCTCCTCTTCACTGTCTGCCACAAGGGTGGTGTCATCTGCATATCTGAGGTTATTGATATTTCTCCCAGCAAACTTGATTCCAGCTTGTGTTTCTTCCAGTCCAGCGTTTCTCATGATGTACTCTGCATATAAGTTAAATAAGCAGGGTGACAATAGACAGCCTTGACGTACTCCTTTTCCTATTTGGAACCAGTCTGTTGTTCCATGTCCAGTTCTAACTGTTGCTTCCTGACCTGCATACAGGTTTCTCAAGAGGCAGGTTAGGTGGTCTGGTATTCCCGGCTCTTTCAGAATTTTCCACAGTTTCTTGTGATCCACACAGTCAAAGGCTTTGGCATAGTCAATAAAGCAGAAATAGATGTTTTTCTGGAACTCTCTTGCTTTTTCCATGATCCAGCAGATGCTGGCAATTTGATCTCTGGTTCCTCTGCCTTTTCTAAAACCAGCTTGAACATCAGGGAGTTCACGGTTCACATATTGCTGAAGTCTGGCTTGGAGAATTTTGAGCATTACTTTACTATTACATTAATTCTGAAAATCGACTCCCCCAAAACACAAACTATCATGGCATAAAACTGAAACAGAATTTGCCTGAAGAGACAAATAAGTGGATGTTTACCTACATGGGTCAATGCTCCACAGCAGGCATTTTTAATTGAGTGTTATTTTTGGCTTATTACAAGTATGTATAATGTTGGACTCCCACAAAAGCAGACCTTGAGACACAGTATTTGAGGACAATTTTGAAGGAATCTGAAAACAGGAGGGAAAGCAGGGTATATACAGAGGAATAGAAAATCCCCACATGGACATATTTTTCATCTGGGAAATCAGACCTGGTGGGGACTTCTTCGAAACAGTTTAGACGAAATCTAAGAGTAGCTCATTTGAGGGGCAAGGAAGCTATAGTGTTAATATTCCAGTTCCCATTCATTATTATTTGAGAGCTGTTTCACAAAGTCCTTTTTACATATAAGTTACTATTAACAACACAATGTCAAATTATATCTATTAATAAGAAACTATTAGTAATAAATGTCAAATTATATCTCTGATGATATGGCTGGTAGGAAGTTGGTAGCCTACACATTGTGGGTGGGATGCTATTATGGGTTCTGTTTTTTTGCTTTTAGAATACCTCATTGCAAGTATTCATATTGATTAACATATCATTCCCTTGGGTATAGTAATATACTTCTAGGAAACAGAAGTATGTGTACACTTGCAACCAGTATGTCTATTATTAACCCAGTGTAACTTATTTTATAAAACAGTATGTGTGCCAGAGGCAGTTTTTCAGATGTCCAATGAAGTATTCACACCCCATATTTTATGGAATGCTGTGTTGGATACCCTCAGTTTACTCTCTAGATTGCTCTCCACTGTGTCAAATGGCTCCCTTGCCATCTAGCTTCTTGTTGCAGATGGGCAGTGGGAAGCCCTCTGTGCTATCAGAGAGAGACGAGGAGAGAACAGTCAAATCTGAGATCCTCCCACCTCTTCCTTGCAGTGTCTCCCCTTGTGAACTGCCTACTGCCCAACACCTAAGCCGTAATTCCAAGGAGACCGCATTCTCCACCCCATTCTTCTGTTCTCTCCATGTTATCCTTCAGTGGATAATTCTCTCAAATTAACTCCGTTCCACTGTGCCTTCTACTTCCTGCCCTATGCCCTGGCTGATACAAGCATTTACTACATGGTAGGTGTTAACTCTTTGCCACCATTCCATCACTCACTTAGCACGTATTCTGTTGAGGAAGACTAACACCATGAATAGAAACGAGCACAACTGATGAACCTACATCAACAAATCATCTAGACAGCAGGGAGGTTATTTCTGAGTGGGGCCAGAAATTATATGGAAAACATTTGTACCTTCAGGCCGACTTTGCTGTGAAACTCAAACTGCTCTTAAAAAAGTCTACTGAAATGATGCAGATTAAAGAAAAAAACACTTCAAGGGAAAAAGAGTTTTCTGGTTGATAGACATTTATCTAGGAAAAGAGCCAGGAAAATGTTAACAGGCCCCGTGGCCAGAAGATGATGTAAAACCACCTAAGACCTTTTGTATACGGGAAGGTATGCAAAAAAGAAAGCCTGGTCTCAATAAGGATCAGGAATGCTGCCCCTGCATAACTCTGCATATTCCATTATTTCTTTATGTACAACTTGGGGTATATAAACTGCTTTCAAAAATAAAGTTGTGGGTCTGGCACCGACACTTGGCTCCCCCAATTCATTCTTTTCTCCTTTTTCTGGCTGAATTCCCATCTGGAGTGTGGAGGCTCACAGTGTCTACTTATTTGCCCTGGCTTCTAAGACCCATGAGAGAGGGAGCCCAAGGCAGGACACCCTGTGCTATTCAAGCAGCGCCGGTGGCCTACGTAGATGGTGCAAACTCCTTGTCTCTGAGTTGTATTGGTTTTCCATGTAAACCAAGTTATTCAGCCTCTTTTCTCCACTAATTTTCCTACTACACTATTCTTTCCTAATCTCTCTTTATATTTCTAAATAAATAAATTTCTCCTCGCCAATGCCATCTCCCCTTCAAGTTCCCTGGATCCACCGGGGCTGGACCCTGTCAAAGAGGTTAAGGGGCCCGACAATGTCTATGTATGGAATCTAGAGAAATGGTATTGATGAACTATTTGCAGGGAAGGAATGGAGATGCAGAGTTAGAGAATGGATTTGTGGACACAGTGATGGAGAGAATGATGGGATGAATGGAGAAAGTAACATCAACATATGTACACTATCAGGTAAGATTGATAGCTGGTATAGCACAGGGAGCCCAGACTGGGGCTCTCTGATGACTTGGAGGGATGGGAAGGGAGAAGGGGAGGGATACTAGGGAGGGAGGAGATGTATAATTATAATGTGTGTATAATTTGGCTAATCTGTGCTGTTGTAGGGCAAAAATCAATACAACATTATACAATTTTTTTAATTTTAATATAAAAAATATTTTTTTAAATGAATAAGCACTAAAAGATAGCTTCCAAACAATAGAGGAAAAACATTTGCTAATTAAAATGACTGGGATAATGGACAGAGGAGCCTGGTAGGCTACAGTCCATGGGGTCACAAAGAGTCGGACACGACTGAGCAACTTCACTTCACTTCAAAAGAAAGTTAAAGGAACAGAGAAAAAAATCACAATAAATAAAAAATAGAATATAAGGAAAGAATTCAAATAAATGTATAAAGTCACATAAGTTGCCAATTAAAATACAGATATTCTAATATTGACTCTTAAATGGTATAGCTTATAATTTTACAAAAATAAAAAATGTAAAACCATAAAAATGTTGAAAATAAATATCTTTAATAGAATAAATACATTAGGAGAGAAATGATCTAAAGTTCACTGATGGTGACATCTTATAAAATATACATTAGGGGAAAATAGTAATGGCATAGGAAAAGAATCCTTAAATTCACCAGGATTACATAAAACTCTATAACCTGGTTGACCATAATAACCTATTCTCAAATATATAAGGGAAATAACTGACAGTGTTACATTTATAGATGGACAAATCAAGCATTCCTCTAACATTCTTCTTCCACTAATTGACAGTAAAGTGAACAAATAAGGACACAGAATAATGTTTTGAAAGATCTGATAAACTTGATTGACAGATTGGTTTAAAAGACTTATGTCTAAATAATATCTAATTCTAGAAATTATAGAGTTAATATCTTTCTCAAGCATATAAGGAACATTTATGATAAAGTAGAACAGTTTCTAGTTCTTAAAATAAGTCTAAAAATCATGCCAAAATCAGTCATATAGGCAAGGAGTTTTATTCCACTCAAGGAGACAGTGGAGGACAGAGAAGCCTGGCATGCTACAGTCCATGAGATCCCAAAGAGTTGGACATGACTTAGCAACTGAGCAACAAGTATTTCTAAATGAAATAAGAAAGAGATAACTGAAATTGCAAATCTGTATAAAGATAGGGTTAACTTGTGTTAGTCTCTGATATGGAACTGTGTTGTTCCTAGAAACTCCAGAAGTCTGCTACCAACTCCTGTCCAAAGCAGGGATAAAATGTACTAGCTCATGATTTTAAATGTATTGTATAAAGTCAAAAACTCCCTTAAAGTCACTCTGTGCTAATTTGTCTATGTTATTTACTGAAAATATATAAACTGATCACTCGAAGCTGGTTTAAACAGTTTCCTAGTTTGGTTTTATGACCAGTGGGGCACAAAAGACCTTCTGTATATTTATACCTTGACTTCCTTGAGAAAAAGGTATCTTTTTATGTATCTTGTTGGTTAACGATTTTAAGATAAAGCATCCCAGGCAACTGAGAAAGGACCCTGGGAGTTGTGTCTGGAATTTGTTGCACCTCTGTGTTTACCTGCTATACTGTTACTTTCATTAAAAGCCTATGTGATGCGCTCAGTGAAGTCTCATGGGCTCGTCAATGATCCATTCACTCTTATTACAGCAGTCGGTACTATGAGCACAATGATATAAAGCAGGCTTTGGGGACTCTATCAGCTCAAGTCCCACGGATGGGATTAAATAAAGGGGAAAAGATCAGGATTATTCAGAGGGGGAAAAAAAGGAAACAAAAATAAAAGGGAGAAAGAAAATCTTCAGGCAATTAAACTAGGTGGAAATGTTCAGATGATTCATTAAAGCTTGCCAGAAAAAGAAGGTGATAGATGGAGTACCTGTTAACATTTTGTGTGCTCAGTCACTCAGTCATGTCTGACTCTTTGCGACCCCATGGGCTGCAGCCTGCCAGGCTCCTCTGTCCATGGGAATTCTCCAGGCAAGAATACTGAAGTGGGTTGCCTTGCCCTCCTCCAGGGAATCTTCCCAAACCAGGGATCAAACCCAGGTCTCTTGCATTGTGAGCAGATTCTTTACCATCTGAGCCACCAGGGAAAGCCAAGAATACTGGAATGGGTATCCTATCCTTTCTCCAGGGGATCTTCGCAACCCAGGAATCGAACTGAGGTCTCTTGCACTGCAGGCGATTCTTGACCAGCTGCCAGGATGCTCTGCCTTCCACTAATAAAAAACGGTTGTAGGGGCGCCACACCATCTTTCTTAAGGCTGATACCATGGTGATTAAAAGAAACTGGCTGCTGTGTTGCTGCAGAAGTGGCAGCTCCAGAACTGGAGTCCCCATAGAAAGGATGGAAGCAAGTCCGTGCCAATTGTCTGTGTGACCCACAGGCAAACACTGGGCCAGCAGGACTTCCTGGTGATCCAGTGGTTAAAACTCTGAGCTTCTACTACAGAGGGCCCAGGGTTTGATCCCGGGTGGGGGAACTAAGATCCCACATGCCACAAGGAGTGCATGCATGCTAGGTCGTATAGGACTCTCCATGACACTAGGGACTGTAGCCCACCAGGCTCCTCTGTCCATGGGATTCTTCAGGCAGGAATACTGGAGGGGGCTGCTGTTTCCTTTTTAATGGGTCACTATAAGGCAATAGGGCCTTCCTAAGGGGCACTAGGGGTAGAGTACCCACCTGCCAGTGCAGAAGACACTAAGAAGCAAAGATTCCATCCCTGGGTGGGGAAGATTCCCTGAAGGAGGGCACGACAACCCACTCCAGTATTTACAATTTATAAACCTTAGTTAGTGTTAGTGTTAGTCGCTCAGTTGTCCAACTCTTTGCGACCCCATGGACTGCAGCCCTCCAGGCCCCTCTGTCCATGAGATTTTCCAGGCAAGGATACTGGAGTGGGTTGCCATTTCCTTCTCCAGGGGATCTTCCCAACCCAGGGATTGAACCCAGGTCTCCTGCACTGCAGGCAGATTCTTTACCAACTGAGCTACAAAAATGCAGACAAAAGCAGATCTTCTTAAATCCCATTAGAATCTTATTTACAGGAATAGGTTTATAGGAAAATACCAGTGTATTTGACCTTTATAGAAAAATATGTCATATTTAAAATGAAATCACGAATAATTGTCTAGAAAATATATAGGGAGTAATCTTTTGCAAGAAGTAAGCTAATTTAGGAATAAGAAAGTTTTTATGCTATATAGGAATAAGAAACTTTTTATTTCTACAATGAAATTTTAATTACTCGTGTACTTTGTAACAGTATTTCAACAGATTTCTAGTTAGTTTGGTTAGATTAGAGTAATGTTATTTACTTTATTTCCATTATTTCCATATTCAAACAGAAACTTAAAAAACTTTTTAAGAAGATGAAATGTAACTGTAGTCACATGATACTTTAGATGGAACATAGTATCATACAGATTTTTGTTTGTTTGTTTTTCTATTTTTTTAATTTTTATTTTTACTTTATTTTACTTTACAATACTGTATTGGTTTTGCCATACATTAACATGAATCCATCTCAGGTGTACATGAGTTCCCAATCCTGAACCACCCCCCACACCTCCCACCCCATATCAACTCTCTGGATCATCCCTGTGCACCAGCCCCAAGTATCCTGTATCCTGTATCGAACATAGACTGGCAATTCATTTCTTACACAATAGTATACATGTTTCAGTGCCATTTTCCCAAATCCTCCCACCCTCTCCCTCTCCCTCATCAGCAGATGAATGGATAAGAAAGCTGTGGTACGTATACACAATGGAATATTACTCAGGCGTTAAAAAGAGTACATTTGAATTAGTTCTAAAGAGATGGATGAAACTGGAGCCGATTATAGAGAGTGAAGTAAGCCAGAAAGAAAAACACCAATACAGTATACTAACACATATATATGGCATTTAGAAACATGGTAATGATAACCCTGTATGCAAGACAGCAAAAGAGAACAGATGAATAGAAGATTTTTTTTTTAATCATTTAGAATTTATGTAAGTATCAACAGTTTAGAGCCCCCTGGTGGCTCAAAGGTTAAAGCGTCTGCCTGCAGTGCGGGAGACCCAGGTTCGATCCCTGGGTTGAGAAGATCCTCTGGAGAAGGAAATGGCAACCCACTCCAGTACTCTTGCCTAGAAAATTCCATGGACTGAGGAGCCTGGTGGGCTATAGTCCATGGGGTCGCAAAGGGTCGGACACGACTGAGCGACTTCACCTTCCCATAAACAGTTTGGGGTCAACTAAAAATGCAATATATTTAGAAAAACAAATCAATAAAGCAGTGTTGAAAATAAAAAGAAGCTTGCACATTAGAGCAATTAAATCATTAACAAAATAATGTTACTAAAATATAGCTAGGCTACACAATTTGCAGATGTATTAAATTTTAAAGAACAGAGACTGCCCATCTTGTAAAAATGTTTGTTTTTAGGTGTGAAAATATGAGGTAGGCCATTCAAATTATTTTTTATGGCTTTCATTGACCGCACAAAAAGGAGGCAAGAAGAAAAGAGACAAAGAGCAATGTCACATTTGATGTATAGACTGAGATACTAAATAGAATTTTAAAACTGAATTCATCTTCATCAAGTTAATATACCACTGTTTACTGAAGGAGAACAGCAACATTTTAGCATTAGAAAATACTATCAATATAAGTTCTCTTTTGTCAGATTGTTGATGAAAAATATTATCTTGAGAAGTACATGACTTTTGATAGAATTAATAGTTAATTCATCTTTTAAATTCTCATCAGACTACACATGCAAAGAAATTCCTTTAACCTGATGAATTTTATATACTAAAACTTCACTTTAAACATCCCAGAGATGAGTCACACTTTTAAAACATTTCAATAAAAGACTGAACAGAAATAAAGATGACCTCTATACCCCAATTATTTCACAGTGAACTTAAAATTCTTGTGGCTAGCCAATTAAATAAGACAGAAAAACAGAAACAGAGGCAAAAATATTTTAAAGGAAAACAAGCTCATACTTATTTGCTGACTCTGGTTGTCTATAGGATAACCTAAGACAATCTGTAAATCATTAGAAGCAATAAGAATATGCAGCAAATTGTATTCAGATCACAATCTGCAATAACTAAAAATATATATCAATAATTTAAAAGATCCCATTTACAATATCAGCATAAACTAATGTATTAAGGTGGGAAATTGCTGCTATATATATACATATGTGTATATATATATATAAGTTCTTTATTAAATAAAATATTAGAATTATTGAAAAGTATAAAAGAAGCTCTGAATAAATAAAAGTGCATAATAAGTTCATGAGTGAAAAACTTTTTATCTTAAGTTAATTCTGTCCCAAATATATCAGTGTAATATAAATAAAATGAAAATCTCAAAAAATTTTTTTCTTCTAGATCTTAAACAAACTGATCCTAAATTTAATGAGGGTACAACAAAAATATCTAAACTATTTCTAGGGCAAAATTAAAAATAGTAACAGAAGCCTTCTTACCAAATGTCATGACTTATGCTAACTGTGATTCATCTTTGTGTCATACCCTTTTGCCTTTTCATACTGTTCATGGGATTCTCAAAGCAAGAATGATGAAGTGGTTTGCCATTCTCTTCTCCAGAGTTTTGTCAGAACTCTCTATCATAGCCTGTCCATACTGGGTGGCCCTAACACGGCACGATTCATAGTGATTCAAGATCAGAAATGGACAATACATAGAATGGAGAACTTAGACTCAGAAAAACATGTTCTCTTGGTAGAGGGACATTACAAATCATCAGGATTAAACAGAACTATAAGTAGTTCAGTTCAGTTCAGTCGCGCAGTCGTGTCTGACTCTTTGCGACCCCATGAATCGCAGTACGCCAGGCCTCCCTGTCCATCATCAACTCCCGGTGTCCATTGAGTCCATGATGCCATCCAGCCATCTCATCCTCGGTCGTCCCCTTCTCCTCCTGCCCCCAATCCCTCCCACCATCAGGGTCTTTTCCAATGAGTCAACTCTTCACATAAGGTGGCCAAAGTACTGGAGCTTCAGTTTTAGCATCATTCCTTCCAAAGAAATCCCTGGGTTGATCTCCCTCAGAATGGACTGGTTGGATCTCCTTGCAGTCCAAGGGACTCTCAAGAGTCTTCTCCAACACCACAGTTCAAAAGCATCAATTCTCCGGTGCTCAGCCTTCTTCACAGTCCAACTCTCACATCTATACATGACCACAGGAAAAACCATAGCCTTGACTAGACGGACCTTAGTCGGCAAAGTAATGTCTCTCTTTTGAATCATACTATCTAGGTTGGTCATAACTTTTCTTCCAAAGTAAGTGATGTTATAATAATAGTCTTTGCATAAAGGAAAAAAAATGTTTCTTATCTTACAACCAGTTAATCCTAGAGGAGAGCAACCCTGAAATTCATTGGAAGGATTGACGCTGAAGCTGAAGCTCCAATACTTCAGCCACCTGATGAAAAAAGCAGACTCATTAGAAAAGACTCTGATTCTGGGACAGATTGAAGGCAGGAGGAGAAAGGGTGACAGAGGATGAGGTGGTGAGATGGCATCACTGACTCAATGGACATGATTTTGAGCAAACTCTGGGAGATAGTAAAGGACAGGGAGGCCTGGCATGCTGCAGTCCTTAGGGTCACAGAGTCGGACACGACTGAGTGATTGAACAAGAAATCTTACATTATATGAAGTATTTCCAGATGGATTAAACAACTCAATAAGAACACTGAAATTTTAAAATATTACAAGAAAGTTGTAGGAGAATGTGTCTGATATAGAATAGTAAATTAATTTTTACATCGAAAACATAAACACATCTTATAAAATAAAGGTTGATGCATGTGACTCAAAACTATGAACTGCTACATGACTAACATCGCCAGAAATCAAGTTAAAAGATAAGCTAGGATTGACTAGAAAACAATATATGCTACTTTGTAACAGATAAATAATTATTATCCAATAGCATTTCTTAATTCACTAATAAAGAACACATACATCCTAGTAGGAAAAATTATAAGATGCAATAATAAGCAATTCACTGAAGAGTAACCTGAGTCCAATATAACAGAATTATCCAAAATATTTTCAACAATAGGAGAAGTACAAGCTTAAAAAGAAAATAAAATTTCTTAATCATATGGGCAAAACATTTTTAAAGTTTGATAACATCATATACTAAAAAGGGTCTTGGGAAACGGTCATAGGATACATAAGGGAGTATGTGTGTGGGTGCTCAGATACCTCAGTCTGTGTATGACTCTTTGTGACCTCATGGACTGTAGCCTCCAGATTTCTCTGTCCATGGGATTTTTCTGGCAAGAATACTGGGGTGGTTTACCATGCCGTCCTCCAAGAGATCTTCCTGACCCGGGGATCGAATCTGCCTCTCCTGCATTGCTGGTGGATTTCTCACCACTGAGACACCAGGGAAGTCTATGCTACTGCTGCTGCTAAGTCACTTCAGTCGTGTCCGACTCTGTGTGACCCCGTAGACGGCAGCCAACCAGGCTCCCCCGTCCCCGGGATTCTCCAAGCAAGAGTACTGGAGTGGGTTGCCATTTCTTTCTCCAATGCATAAAGTGAGAAGTGAAAGTGAAGTCGCTCAGTCGTGTCCGACTGTTAGCGACCCCATGGACTGCAGCCCACCAGGCTCCTCCGTCCATGGGATTTTCCAGGCAAGAGTACTGGAGTGGGGTGCCATTGCCTTCTCCGAGGGAAGCCTATATGGGAGTATAAAATGTTAAAATAATTTAAGAGAAAAATTGGCAAAAATTGATTAGGATTAATTCCTTTTAAACCAATCATTCTAGTCTACCTATTTTTAAAAATTGGTGCTGCTGCTGCTAAGTCACTTCAGTCTTGTCAGACCCTGTGCAACCCCATAGACGGCAGCCCACCAGGCTCCCCCGTCCCTGGGATTCTCCAGGCAAGAACACTGGAGTGGGTTGCCATTTCCTTCTCCAATGCGTGAAAGTGAAACGTGAAAGTGAAGTCGCTCAGTCGTGTCCGACTCTTCGTGACCCCATGGACTGCAGCCTACCAGGCTCCTCTGCACAGGTACACAAAAATATACATATGATAATTTCCATTTTAATTCCTTTTGTAGCAAGAAATAATTGCAGACAACTTTGTATGTCCATCAACAGACTAACAGATAAATGAAAAGTATTATTAAAAGTACAGTGAAATACTGTATATAGAAGAAAAGGAATTAACTACATTAGCATATACTGATATGTTGTTGTTGTTCAGTTGCTAAGTCATGTCTGACTCTGTGACTCCTTGGACTGCAGCAGGCTGCACGCTAGTTCCCCTGTCCTCCACTGTCTCTCAGAGTTTGCTCAAGTTCATGTCCATTGAGTTGCTGATGCTATCGAACCATCTCATTTTCATATTGATATAATAGAGAGCAAAACAACTATGAAAAAAAGAAATTGCAGCAGTATGACCAACAATTAAATAAAACTCATATAAAGTACTATTACACGTTGCTGTCTCACATACAATCAAAAGACTGGAAATGTAAGCAATGTGTATTAATCATTGTACAGGGAAGGCACAAAGGGGTCAAATTTGGGATGAGGGACAAAGGTGGCTTTAGCTTTATTTATGATTTTATTTCATTAAAATAGACCTAGAACAAATATGATAAAGTGTGGCAAATTAGAAGCACAAAGAAGGAATATTAATCATTCTACCACCAAGAGAGCATTAAGCACCAGTAGAGCTGAAATGTAGTGAACATTACTTCAGAGTTTTACTATTGCGGTTGTTTCTGCTTTTTTAATGAGGAAAAATGGTAAAATCATCCTAAAACTCCTGAGATTATAGTTTGGATGAGTTTATAAGTAAAGCAAGGGTTTACACTGAAAAATATTTAAAGTATACTTTATTACTGTGGTTCTCAATTTCTTTTTCTATCAAAGCCACTAGGTCACTTACCTTTTCATATGCAACTGTTTCCATGGGCCAACAAAGTTTTATAGACTAGAGCATAGTGATGAATGGTATAACGAGTGATACCATTTCATTTTTTCTCTACCACTGATCCAAAATACTGATATTTTCACAACATAGCTGACATGAGCCTTTCATATTTTTAGAATTTTTTTAAGCATTGTAACGCAAAACTGATTTTTTTTTAGCTTCTTTGTTTTGAGTATTTGTTTAATTCAGTTTAAGTCTCAGTGTTTTAATGATGAATTGGTATCTTTCACCTTGGTTGAAAACTCTAACACCAAAGTATTGACTACATCAACCATGTGGTAGTGAATGAGACCTAATTGCAACATGCTGGCAGCAAGTAAATTGAATGATTTATTTTTTGATAAGGACTAAACCATTTTAAACATCTGAATCTACAAATCCACAGTCATGAAAAAACAGCAGGCATTACCTGGCACCAAGCAGAGATTATGAAAGATGAGTGAAGAAAGTTTGATGTGTTTCCACACTCAGAAATGCACTTCGCTATTACAGCTTATAAAAAGAAAGGGGAATCAATTGGCTTTGGTGGAACATAAAATTTTTAACCTAGAGCATTAAAAAAAAAAGTTTCAAGGCTGAGATCATGTGAGTGTACTATACCCTTTCCTTTGACTATTTTCTAGGTATAAGTTATAAATAATGAAACTGTTGGTGAAACAAACACTTTTATATATGATCCTAATGTTTCTTTGAAATTAGAGAATCATCTGAAAATGAAGGCACTTCTGCTTCCTGAGGTCATTTTGACATATATTTTATTGTCTTGATTTTGGGGTTTTCTGAAACACACATCCTATTCTTGCTTCTTGGAAGTCAACCAGAATGATGTTTGCCTCTACTCAGGCATTTTGATCTTCAAGGAGCTTTCATTGAGTAGTCTTAATTTCACAACTGGTAAAAGTTACTTATTCAGTCATTTAAGGTTAGATACCATTTTACTGGGCTTCTCTGGTAGCTCAGATGGTAAAGAATCCATCAATAATGCAGGAGATGCCAGTTCGACTCCTGGGTTGGGAAGATCCCCTGGAGAAGGGATAGGTTACCCACTCCAGTATTCTTGGGCTTCTCTGGTGGCTCAGATGGTAAAGAATCTGCCTGCAATGTGGGAGACCCAGGTTTGATCCCTGGGTTAGGAAGATAGAAAGGTATGGCAACCCACTCCAGTTTTCTTTTTTTAATTAATTTATTTTAATTGGAGGCTAATTACTTTACAATATTGTAGTGGTTTTGCCATACAATGACATGAATCAGCCATGGGTATATATGTGTTCCCCATCCTGAACCATCTCTTTCCCCATCCCATCCCTCAGAGTCATCCCAGGGCCCCAGCCCTGAGCACCCTGTCTCATGCGTTGAACCTAGACGGCGATCTATTTCACATATGATAATATACATGTTTCAATGCTATTCTCTCAAATCATCCCACCCTTGTCTTCTCCCACAGAGCCCAAAAGTCTGTTCTTTACATCTGTGTCTCTTTTGCTGTCTTGCATATAGGGTCATCATTACCATCTTTCTAAATCCCATATATATGCATTAATATACTGTATTGGTGTTTTTCTTTCTGACTTACTTCACTCTGTATAATAGGCTCCAGTTTCACCCACCTCATTAGAGCTGATTCAAGTGCATTATTTTTAATAACTGAATAATATTCTATTGTGTATATGTACCACAGCTTTCTTATCCATTCGTCTGCCAATGGACATCTAGGTTGCTTCCATGTCCTGGCTATTGTAAACAGTGCTGCGATTAACATTGGAGTACACATGTCTCTTTCAATTCTGGTTTCCTCAGCTTGTATACCCAGCAGTGGGATTGCTGGGTCATATGGCAATTCTATTTCTTGCCTGGAGAATCTGCATGGACATGGGAGCCTGGAGGGCTACAGTCCATGGAGTTGCAAAGAGTCAGACAAGACTGAGTGACTAAGCACACAGCACAGTGCTGTTTTATCGGATATCCCCATGTCTATGCAGCTGCAAGTAAAAACGTGAAGCAAAATATAAGTATGAACATAAGTAGGTGAAAATCAAGCACTTAACCATTTTATATCACTGCATTTAGGGTCTATATTATAGACTTAGGAAATAAAATCTGTAGAAGGTAATTGACAAAAATTGTTGCATTAGCATTTATCCAGGGAACTTACTAGAAGTATATTTATTTTTGAAAAATAAAAAGTAATCATATGTAGAAGCTGCATTAATTCATCATTTAGCAAATATTTGAGAACCTATGATATCATATTTGTTGTACTTTGCCAAATCAAAAAGTATAAAGGAAGGCTTCCTGGTGGCTCAGTGGTAGAGAATCTGCCTGCCAATGCAGGGGACATAGGTTCAATCCCTGGTCTGGGAGAATCCCACATGCCTCAGGGCAGCTAGCCCGTGTGCCACAACTCCTAAGCCTGCATTCTAGAGCCCATGAGCTGCAACTACTGAAGCCTGAGTGCGTAAAGTCCGTGCTCCACAACAAGAGAAACCACTGTCATGAGAAGCCCGCGCACTGCCACTGGAGAGTAAACCCACTCTCTACAGCTAGAAGAGAAGGGCTACAGGCAGCAACAAAGACCTTGTGCAGCCATAAATAAATAAATCTTTTTTAAAAGTATAAAAGATGTGTTTCTTGAACTTGAAGCCTAAGAAAGTGAAAGTGAAGTGTCTCAGACTCTTTGTGACCCCACAGACCTCTGCTCATGCGATTTTCCAGGCAAGAATACTGGAGTGGGTTGCCATTTCCTTCTCCAGGGGACCCCAGGGATTGAACCTGGGTCTCCTGCATTGTGGGCAGACTTTTGACTGTCTGAGCCACCAGGGAAGCCCTATAAAGTCTAAATGTTTTTTGTGTTTAAATACTACCTGCTACAGAGACAATGAGAAGGAATAAACTATAATGAAAAATAAAAAGTAAATGGCATGGCACAAGTAAGTACAATATGAATTTAGTTAGGGACAAAATTATTGGAGAAGAATCATGGAGAATTGCATCTTAAACTTGATTGTGTAGTAAAAGTAAGATTTGTAGTAGCCAAGAGAAGGTGCTCAGAAAGATCAATATGCGGAAGTGTGTGTGTGTGTGTGTGTGTGTGTGTGTGTGTGCAAGTGCGCACACATGCATATGTGCTAGGGGCATTTATGAAGAAACCTGAATGTTTGCTTTTGCTGTTTAAGTTAGACTATGTGTAGAGATGGAGGGGTGATTGGGACACAGGACATGGAGAAGTGGAGGCAGTAATATTTAAGTACATAAAAAAGTGTTATTGTAAAGCAATAAAGAGAAAGATTTTTTTAGCAACTGGCAAACTAAAGACTTTCAATTAAAGAAAAAAATTAATACTGACCAAGCTAAGAAAAAAATACAGGTATAGAATTAGGAGATCATCTGGTTGCAACCCCTAATCTTGGTCTTTAAGGAAAGTTGAACAAATTTATTTCCTGTTAATGGTGATGTATTCCTTGGCCAATTAGTATGGCAAAGTCTTAAGAGGTGTTTTCTAGGAAAAATAAATCTCTTTTAAGGAAAATCTTACGCCATAATACAGATACAAGGAAACTTTATATATAACAGGACAACAGCCAAGTTCATATAAACTCAGACATTCTAATTTCTTGTTTCATTCAGTTGAGCAGCCTGACCTTCCTGAAAATATTCAAGAATAATCTTTGAAAATAATCTGTCAGTGCTATAAACTAGTAACCAGTTAAGAACATTAAACTCAGTGTTTCCCTATTTTGCTTAATTTCTTTTACCTTCTTCTTTTATGTGATTATTCAAAGTTTGTGTTATTTTGGGGTCATTCAGCCCTGCAGGCAACAATTCAGCTCAATTATTTTGCTTTCTGCTGTTGAAATTACCTCTTTTCAGCAATGATTTTTTTTTGAGATATGAAACTCCCAGATGCTGCAATAATGAACATCATTTAAATACCTGAATAAACAAATTTATCCGAGGGCTATCAATTTTTCTTTTTGAAGCTCTCTGAAACATTTCTTAACGTATCAACCTTCATCATGTTTCTAATTAACTGCTGTGTCCCCTTCTAGGCTAAAAACTATGCTAACTAATTATTTCCATGGTTAGAGAAGGAAGTAGAGGGAATTCTTTTTCAACTTCCTTTTCTACAGAAAAGAGAAAAAGTCTAAAATAATCACACATGCTCCATTCTTCTCATGCTTGGCAGTGTACTCTTCATCAATTTGCAGAAGTTACTCCTTGGTACCCAGCTCAATGCCTAGCATATAGCAGGCCTTTAGCAACTTTGTTTGTTTGACCTATGAATCTTCTTATATAGTCCTCTCTAGAAACTAGCCCCCCTCTCCTTCACGCCTTGGGTCCTTGTCTTAAGCATGTTTCTCATTTCTGTTACGTTTCATACTATAACATCCCCTCTGTATTCAAGCTCCTTGTTCCAGAAAACATGATAATGTCCTGAATCACCTTGCTGTGACTTCTGCCTCCTTCATTACCTCCCTTTTTGTGAGGAGTCCTTCAACTGGGAGCACACCTTTCACATACAAACCAAACAATCCAGAGGCCACACCACCAAGCATTAACCCTATCAGATTCTCTTACACTCTGGATTATTATCTACCTGCCCCAATCACTCAGGGCCAAATTTCAGCCAAAGACAGCCTCTATGCCCCAGAGCCCACTGATATTACTGGGCTCTTATTGAAATTATTCAAACCTAGCCAGTCCTAAGACTTCTTACCTGTCCTCGTCTAGTCCTTCTCACAAAACCACAGCAAGGGTCTTGTTGACGTTTCTCCCTCTCTTTATGTCTGGTGATGGATGGGTCCATTTGATCCTTCATCAAAGGAGAGTTCCCTCTCCTTAAGAAACATGAGTAACAAACTATATTTTCAGTTATAACCATCTCCTGATCTTTTGGCCTTTCTGTACCTCAAAATTTCCATTAACACACTCTAGTTTAAAACAGTCCCAGCATTTACTTTTTATTTATTTCTTTATCTACTTTCTGCTCAATATCTGCTTAGTTTCATTGAAACCATTCCCATAGTAGAGTATGTTTCTGTTTGTACCTTGGCTCTTGATCAAATCTCCAAATTTACCCTGGGTTCAGTGATTAGACATATTGGTAATTTGGCCCACCCTATCCTGATCTTTGCACTATTAAATATGATATCGTAGTGCCTTCTGAATATATCTTTTGGATGGTCTAGAGGCAACTCAAGGTCAATATATACTTAGAGTTATTCAAAATCTCACTTGAACGTTTCCTCTGTCAATAATTCCCATCTCAGCTCTTAGACTAGGGTAGCAAGAACTATCTGCATATGTTCATTCCACCAATATACCATTATCATAGTTCTAGTCCTATCATTTTTGTTTGGACTATGACAATGAACCTCTCATTTGTTGTTTTGCCCTTATCATCACATTATTTTTCACATTGACTCCTATGTTTCTGAAATTTGAATGCAAACACACCTTCAAGATAAAGCCCAGTCTGTCACTTGACCTTTAATGTCCTTGATGGTCTAATTATTGCCTAATTCTCAGCTTCACCTGCCGTATCTCCCTGTCTTCATTTTCTTCCACTAATAATGTTGAATTGCTTATAATTTCCTACCAAGGTGATGGAGTTCTATGCTTCATGCCTCTGTGACTGTCTTTCATCTGCCTACCACCTTCTCCAAAGTGTTGCCTTAGCTGAATCCAGCTCGTTCTTTAAGACTTAATTCAAATATCATCTCTTCTAGAAAGACCTCCCCTGAACCCCTCTGATCTAGTGCCATGCTTTTATAGTACTAGTGCCTTGAAATGCTGTGTGCAGTTTACACACACTCTTGAATATAATTCTTAAAGATTCTCAGCTGTATTGTACATATACTACTGAAGAGTACATCTTAACTTTCTAATGCCTATCATAAGGCCTGGAATCATGTAATCAATATTGTTTCAAGTGAATAATAATCATCCAGCTGAATATGCCTGGTAGAGTACCAGTAGACTCTGTACCTCAATTCCCTGGTCTCTTGGTACAAAGATTAATCAACATGGGGAGATTTAGTCAAAAATATCTCCAATAAAAGACTCATCCTGAATGGCCTATCAGATTCATATTAACCAAAGCAGAAGCTAGTTAAATGTGCAACGAGAATTAGGGTTCAAACAATTGGGAAGGTAATATTGATAAAAAATATTTGTAATAGAAAATAGTTTCCAGGTTCCCTTTTATATTTATGTTCATCATATAAGTTTTACTTACTTCTATGCCATTCTAAAAATAAGTCCGTGTTCTTGATTCACCTTTTGCCTTCAGGGTAGCATTTGTTTGTCTTAATGACTGGCTTGTGAACCAATGAATGGTATTTGGCAGTTACTGCATTTAGAATGGAACTTAAGTCTTACATTTATCTCTTCCAAGCTGGCTCTTGCTCACTTTTGGACCCCCACATTTTACTCTGAGTCAGTAACCATCAGGTTCTGAGCCTTCCTCCAGATTCAAGACATCAGTATCAAGAAATTGCAGTTTATTTGTGAATTATCTTTTATCTATAAATTATCATTTTATTATATTAGATTAGATATATTTGATGTTACTTCTATAGACTTATGTATAAATTTACATACATATTTTATTACATTATGTATACTTACAAATATTTAATGAGAAAATATATAAATTCTTTTTTCACTGCTTTTCATTGTTCCATAAAATAAGAAGGAATTATATCAACTGAGATTAGGCAGAGTAAGAGGTTATGAAGATTTAGAAAGTGCACTAAAGGAAAATATACAGAGTTGCCAAGCATAGCTGAGGACCCAGTATATATTTATATATGTGTGTATATATATATGTGTGTGTGTGTGTGTATGTGTGTGTTGAGAGAAAGAGAAATGCATACACATGCATGCACACGTACATATATTTAGTATTATAAATCAACTTAAAAGCAAAGATATATTTTATATAACAATATAAAATTCATGGAGAGTAATTTTAAAGATGAGTGACTTTTGGAACCTCTTTTTAAAATAAAAAGAACAGACATTTTGAAAGTAGGTAATGACTGTTCTTTTTTAGATGCACTATTTTATCTCTTCCTAAAATAAATTCACAGCTAAGGTTCCTGAAACACCCTCTAAAAAAGTTAAATTTACAAATAGTTTTCTGGCACAGTGTTTCTTTGTAATGATTGGTTGCACATGATTGGTTTCTCAGTTGCATTCTAGAGCTCCTTAAAACCCTCAAGTGGATACCATCTGGTCCTGGTGATTAATCTACATTTGCTTTATGAACTTTGTGAAAGCACCCTGACTGTGGACTGCTATTTGATCTTGTATATCCAATGTGCTCATTTCCTAGAACAAACCTGATTTGGGAACCTCCCTAATAGTAATATTTTCCTAACTAAAGTATATGGCAAAGATTTACGTCTGTCTACCATGAAAGTGTTAGCTGCTCAGCTGTGTCCAACTTTATGTGACCCCATGGACTGCAGCATGCCAAGCTCCTTTGTCCATGGATTCTCCAGGCAAGAATCCTGGAGTGGATAGCCATTCCCTTCTCCGGGGGATCTTCCCTACAGGGATAGAACCTGGGTCTCCTGCATTGCAGGCAGATTCTTTACCATCTGAGCCACCAGGGAAGCCCTCTGTCTCTCATACCTCACATTTTTATCCTGTAGTATATTATTTGCCCCAGAGTTGCCCAAAGATTCCAGTGATGATACACCAGCTGGATTTCTCCACTAGATAACAAAGAAATACTTTTTATTAGCTTGGATTCTTTCATGAAATATCCTTTGCCGAGCCTTCTTATTTATAGTTTACATCAATGAACTTCTCTTTTTTTCTCATTCTGCCTGTACACTCCTAGCACATATTTGCCAAGCAGTCTATTTTTTCCAAATACTTTGTATTTTTGATATATACCACACATTTTGATGTTCATAAAAATTTGTAGATCACTATTAACCAGGCACTTTGTACATATTGATTCTGAAAAAGACCTCATACTTTCTTTTCTTGACATGTGAACATCTTTTTTTCCTCTTTAATCAGGTGTTGAATTGAGTTTTTGTAAAAACTATTGCTTAGAAGATTAAAGGCTATTATTATTAACAAGAAATCTTATTCTTTTCTGTAAGTACATGAAATTCCTCATCTTATCAATTGTTGGCTTAGCTGCACACTCTGTTGAAACAATGAGATAGAAATGGTTTGGGCTTCCTTGTATAAGGAAGCACCCTGCTAAGTCACTTCAGTTGTGTCCACCTCATTGTGACTCTATGGACTGTAGCCTGCCAGCCTCCTCTGTCCATAGGATTCTCCAGGCATGAATACTGGAGTAGGTTGCTATACTCTCCTTCAGGGGATCTTTTTGACCCAGGGATCAAACCCATGTGTCTGAAGTCTCCTGCATTGGCAGGAGAGTTCTTTACTAGTGCCATCTATGAAGCCCATAAGTGAAAGTCGCTCAGTTTTGTCTGACTTTGCTACCCCATGGACTATAGAGTCCATGGAATTCTCCAGGCCACAATACTGGGTCGGTAGGTGTTCCCTTCTCCAGGGGATCTTCCCAACGCAGGGATAGAATTCGGGTCTCCCAATTTGCAGGCAGATTCTTTACCAGCTGAACTACAAAGGAAGCCCATAGGACTAACTAAAAAGAAGCTTCTATACAGAGAGAGTCTCATATCATTTTTGAAATTCCACTGATTAATGAATGTCTAGAAAGACTAAATTCAGATTAAATATTTCTATTAATTTACAGCATATAGGACTAATTCAATAAATTATCTTTCTCTGAAGATCTCAAAACATTTAACAGCTTTATCACTAGAAATCTCAGTCTGAGCTGTGAGCTGGGAAAAGAAAAGTAGTGAGAGAGGTGGGACTGATCAGTATCACTTACCCCATGATTGCTAATTTCTGCTGCTGTCCTTATTCTGCTTGCAGATAGACATGCCAATATTTTCCACATGATAACCACAAAGTATTTCAGTACCGCAATAACCCACTAAAGCTCTTCACCTGTGCAAAATCCAAAAGTTATTTTACTTACAGCCATAGCTAGTCAGACATTTACAAATATCATAAAAAATAAAACTTTGATAATTGAGCAATTTTAATTCAGTATTCATCCGTGTAGGAATTATTGCTTGCTGTACATCAACAACCAAATCTAATAAGTAAATGAAATTGGGAGCCATTAATGAACACAAAGGAAATGTTAGCTGTGGAGGGAACAGTGAAAACTATGATTTGCCATAGTATTCATGTCAGCCAGGTAAATAACTGCTTATCATATTCTCCCTAAGGGATCAATTAAAACTGAATCTCAAATGATGAAATGTATTTTCAGCAATTGAAACGGACTCCTTTTGCCATTGCTCCTATTTTGTTTACATATCAGTTCACTTCAGTTCAGTTGCTCAGTTGTGTCTGACTCTTTGTGACCCCATGGACAGCAGAATGCCACACTTCCCTGTCCATCACCAACTCCTGGAGCTTACTCAAACTCATGTCCATCAAGTCAGTGATGCCATCCAACCATCTACTCCTCTGCATCCCCTGCTCCTCCTGCCTTCAATCTTTCCTAGCATCAGGGTCTTTTCCAATGAGTCAGTTCTTTTCATCAGGTGGCCAAAGTATTGGAGTTTCAGCTTCAGCATCAGTCCTTCCAGTGAATATTCAGGACTGATTTCCTTTAGGATGGACTGGTTGGATCACCTTGCGTTCCAAGGGACTCTCAAGAGTCTTCTTCAACATCACAATTATCAGCAATTGAAACGGACTCCTTTTGCCATTGCTCCTATTTTGTTTACATATCAGTTCACTTCAGTTCAGTTGCTCAGTTGTGTCTGACTCTTTGTGACCCCATGGACAGCAGAATGCCACACTTCCCTGTCCATCACCAACTCCCGGAGCTTACTCAAACTCATGTCCATCAAGTCGGTGATGCCATCCAACCATCTACTCCTCTGTCATCCCCTGCTCCTCCTGCCTTCAATCTTTCCTAGCATCAGGGTCTTTTCCAGTGAGTCAGTTCTTTTCATCAGGTGGCCAAAGTATTGGAGTTTCAGCTTCAGCATCAGTCCTTCCAGTGAATATTCAGGACTGATTTCCTTTAGGATGGACTGGTTGGATCACCTTGCATTCCAAGGGACTCTCAAGAGTCTTCTTCAACATCACAATTCAAAGTATCAATTCTTCAGTGCTCAATTTTTTTTACAGTCTAACTCTTACATCCGTACATGATTTCTGGAAAAACCACAGCTTTGACTAGATGGAACTTTGTTGGCAAAATAATGTCTCTTTTAGTATGCTGTCTAGGTTGGCCATAGCTTTTCTTGCAAGGAGCAAGTGCCTTTTAATTTCATGGCTACAGTCACCATTTGCAGTGATTTTGGAGCCCCCAAAAATAAAGTCTCTCACTGTTTCCATTGTTTCCCCATCTATTTGCCATGAAGTGATGGGACTGGATGGCATGATCTTAGTTTTCTGAGCTCTGAGTTTTAAGCCAACCTTTTCACTCTCTTCTTTCACTTTCATCAAGACGCCCTTTAGTTCTTCTTCACTTTCTGCCATAAGGGTGGTGTCATCTGCATTTTCAAGGTTATTTATATTTCTTCCAGCAATCTTGATTCCAGATTGTGGTTCATCCAGCCCAGCATTTCGTATGATGTCCTCTTCATATAAGTTAAATAAGCAGGGTTGACAATACACAGCCTGTTCGCATATACTCATCATTAATTAGTATAATCATATTTTTCAATGTATTGTAATTAAATAAAACATATTTTTCCAAATTAAGAAAAAAATACCAATTACATGCATATACATACACCTGTATATACACAACACACATGTATATTTCACATGACTTTAAAGAACTACAGGTGAATTTTAACCTTGGATTTGTTGCTCACATGATGTGCAGCTTTAGGTAAATTATTTAAATGCTTGAATTTTAGAACTTTTGAAAAGCAGTTAAGATAATTTACCTGAGATTGATGCTACTAATTGATGTCACTAAATTGCATTTCCATGTTGAGGATTATGCTTGAAAGAGACAAAGATTGATTTGGTGTAATGTCACTTGGCCATCTAAGAAAACAGTCATGGACCTCAATTCTTCCTGCAGACTTGATAACCAACTCTGCACCAATTCTTTCCTCCTTGTCTTCTGCTTTTATGTTTTGAAGTTTACACTCTTGTTTCTGTTCAATCACTATTTACTATGGCCTACATGCGAAGAGTTGACTCATTGGAAAAGACTCTGATGCTGGTAGGGATTGGTGGCAGGAGGGGAAGGGGACGACAGAGGATGAGATGGCTGGATGGCATCACTGACTCGATGGACATGGGTTTGAGTGAACTCCGCGAGTTGATGATGGACAGGGAGGCCTGGCGTGCTGCGAGGCCCCCATGGGGTCGCAAAGAGTCGGACAGGACTGAGCGACTGAACTGAACTGAACTGAACTGCAACCCCAAATTCACCTCTTCTTCCTGATTAAAATTTTTACTCTCCCCTTCCTCCTCTCATCTTTCTCATCTATGGAGAAGTTCTCATCTATGCTTGTTTGGAGATTGTGGCTTCTCTGATCTGTTCCCAATATTAACACCTCTTTTTGAAAATAGAAATTCTTTCTTAATGACTTCTGCATTCACATAGAAAATCTGTTATAACCCACATAATAGTTACACATACTGGACTTTGTTGCCAGAAAGCACCATTTTTCTGCCTAATTCTTAGCAGTTGTTGACTTTGTTACCTACCTTATTTTACACATCTAGAATATATTTTCTCAGATTGAGTCTTTTGACCACTTGAGATTTTCCTCTCTACCTTTAGTGTTCTATAAATAGTTGCTTTAATAGTGCTACAAATAGTACATGAGACATTTCTTCTTGAACACTTCTTTAGACTCAGCTTCTGTCAAAGAGGATATATTAGTCATCTGCATGTATGCCTTAGCAACAAGCACTGTGCTTTAATCTTGACGCACACTCAGTAAACTCAAAAAATTCAACTGAATAAGGAACTATTGATAATTATAGGAGGAATTTCTATTTCCAATGATAAATGCATATGTCTTTCACCCATCCGTCCCCATGGCCACTGAAGTGACAGGAATAATGTTTTGAACAATTAATGTATGACAGCCCTGGAAAATAAGAGAATTCCTTTAGTGATTAGAAATGTAGGGGAATTTCTATTTTCAAAGAGTGGTTTCAAAACAATTCTGGGAACAGATCAAAGAAGCTACAGTCTCAAAACAGGTGTAGGTGAGAACTTCTCCATAGATGAATGTCCTTCCTCCTTAGTTAATCTGGAGAAACTCTAATCTCAAAGTCATCTGGTTATGAAGAGTAGCAGTGGCTTATAGGACAATCAACAAGTGAAGAGCAAATATAGAGCAAGCATATATATATTATTGCTCTTTACTTTTTAAATTTTTTGATTGATATATGATTGCAGTTGTAATACATATATCTGTTTAATGTACAGAAGAAAATTTTAAAAAAACACATGTTAAATATCAAAGAAATAATCATTAATTTAAATTAAATGTTTAAGAAATAAAACAATAAGTTTTCATTCTGGATTTGAATTGAAAGAAAAGAACAAGAATGTCCCATCTTCAGTAGGGACTTCCCTAGTAGCTCAGTTAGCAAAGAATCTTCCTGAAATGCAGAGGATCAGGATTTGATCCTTGGGTCAAGAAGATCCCCTGGAGGAGGAAATGGCCACCCATTCCAGTACTCTTGCCTGGAGAATCCCATGGATAGAGGAGCCTCATAGGCTATAGTCCTTGGGATCACAAAGAAATGGATACAACTGTGCAACTAACTTTCAATCTTTAATGTGTAGATTTTATTTTCATTGCTATTTTTTTCATAGCGAATATGTATTCGACAGACACAGTTTCCTTTTCTGACTTCCCTGCTAATTAAGTAATATGATCCAATGATCAACTGTGTTGGTCTCAATCAATAGAATCTCTATGAGTCCCCAATTTTCAAACCTCTCTGAAACTAGCAGTCATGGTTTAGACCTGGCTAGCAGAGTACATTGGGAAGCTTGCTGGTAAATTCTGATAAATGGGACAGATGTTCCAGCACAGCCTTGTTCGCCCTTCATCCTGCCCTGAAAATGGATATGATGGCTAGAGCTACAGCAGCAATTTATATACAAGAGGAAATAATTATAATGCAAAAGAACACAACTGTCTGTGACATTATTGTGCAGCTGAATGGCTGCTGGAGCTTCTCTGATGGCTCAGACAGTAAAGAATCTGCCTGTGATGCAGGAGACATGGGTTCAATCCCTGGATTGGGAAGATCCCTTGGAGCAGGGCATGGCAACCCAGTCCAGTATTCTTGCCTGGAGAATCCCCATAGGCAGAGGAGAGTGGTGGGCTACAGTCCATGGGGTCACAAAGAGTTGGACACAACTGAGCGACTAAGCATACATGGTTTGTTGTGCAACCTCTACCTCAAGACTATTGGTTAGGTGACAAAATGCAGTTCCCATTTGTTTAAGTGAATGTTTTTCTAGTTATCTGCTAGTTGTATTTTAAATTAATAACTTAAGAAAAAGTTAACATTTCTAATTCCTCAGTTTTAAAGGTTTAATTGAATATAAATTATAAAAGTGCCTACAGAGATAAACATGGTAATATGAATATGAAATAACATAAAATTAAACAACTTACAAACCAAGAGGGTTGATAATTTTCATGTTAAATTCCTATGAGCTTTTCATTGTTAAAAAATCTCAAAATTAACATTAATGACAAGATTGTGTCAGATTCCTATCAAGCCCATTCAAATGAAATCATTTCATAGCCCTCCACTGAGTCACTAAAATATTCTCAAATTTAAAAGAATGTCAGCTTTTTACCCAGGTAGCCATAGAAGGAGAGTCTGTGATATGGATATCCTGGACTTTTGAAACTGACAGAAATGCCTAACTAACTTGGCACTGTTATAATGCAAAACACACTCTGTTTTGGTGACTCGGGCTCTGTCTACCTGTTTCTGACAAATGCTGGCACTATCAAGAAATAAAAGCTGTCAGTCCTCTTCGATGGGTAATTTTATAAGGGGCTAATTTTCCCACACTGCCTAATGAAATTCTGCTAGCAAATAAGTGCCTGAAACATATGGAGATAATGATCATTAGATCCAAAGGAACTGTTATCTTTAGAACTGTCAGGGTTTAAATTTTAAAGGATAAAACTTAATATTATATGTATATATATTTAAATAAATTGCTTTTGTCTAGTCAAACACATGTGTTAAGGCTAAAGAGAGAATCTGTGATAATATCTACAACTGTTTGATAATTCATTAGCCAGCATCACGTTTACATTTTTTGCTTGCTTTTTTTGTTTACATCTTTCTTGCCCCATCCTGGTCACCTGAGTTTATTATTGGTATCATTTAATAGTAGTACTGTATTATACAGACCTAAATGAAGATCTTTGTTTGTGTCTATAAAATAGTTCAGCCTCACAATTATTATCTTTAGAGTGTAATTATTTTATTTACACACTCTATCTCTCCAAATTGATTGTAGGCACTCAAAAGAGAGACTGCATGTTAATTTTATTTTAAAGTAAGAACATGGAATGGTTCTGCCAGAAAGAATTAAATATATTTATTATTAATGCTGATAATTATGGCATTTAATGATAGAGTGAAAATAGTATGCCTGCATTTTAAATGTACTTATGAATTGCATACATGATTCACTTTTTCGTTGAGGGTTTGCTTCAATCAATATATTCTGTGTTATCACAGAATGGAAAATATCAGGTAGAAACTGGCTCCTGACAGAGTGCTTAAGTAAGTAAATTAACACTTATATACTCTCACCGAAGCATGCCCAAGTGAAAAATAGCCTAAGTGGGGAGAGTATTGGTGGTGGTGTTTTTAACAGTGATCACAAGAGAGTCTCTGATTGGTAGAAAGAATGTTCCTGTTGTATCCCTAAGTTGTGTCTAACTCTTTTGAGAGCCCACAGACTGTAGTTCACCAAGTTCCTCAGTCCATAGGATTTTCCAGGCAAAAATGCTGGAGTGGTTACCATTTCCTTCTCCAGGGGATCTTCCCAACCCAGGGATCGAAACCAAGTCTCCTGCATTGGCAGGCACATTCTTTACTGAAGAAAGACTATAAGGCTAAATAAATAGACATATAGATAAATAAACTTGCCTTGAAGTCTACAGTTGTTTTTTTTTTTTTTTCCAAAACCAGGATATATACAACATACAAACAGTTGCATGTTGTATACATTATTATCAATTAAACAAGACTTTGCAATCACACCT
Source organism: Aepyceros melampus (assembly GCA_006408695.1). Lineage (NCBI taxonomy): Eukaryota > Metazoa > Chordata > Mammalia > Artiodactyla > Bovidae > Aepyceros > Aepyceros melampus. The sequence continues at coordinate 12,143 of SJXQ01006902.1, read as the reverse complement.
GAGTTTAATGTGAGAGAAATCCCAAGTGTCCATAGGTATAGACTTCAGCCTAGCCTTTCACACTTAGACTAGCACTTGCATCTCCGGTTTCCTTTCTTTATTTACTATTTTGTCTCAGACAGTTGATTTTATCCTTCTTGTTTATAAAGGAGGGCTATAAAAACAATGTCATTAAACTAGGCCTTGTATACAGGAAACAGCATAGTGCCTTACGTTTTGTCTCTCAAGAGACTCAGGAAGAGAGACTAATTATTTTCCCACATTTATTTAATGAAATGTTAAATGACATTTCCTGTTAGATTTGTAGATCAGATTTGGTCTTAGAATCAACATGATACCAAGAGTTAATATCAGAGTGGGGAACAGTATTTATATGAATTAAAATTCAATGAAATTTCAGCAAAAGCTCAACAATATAGCCGTAGTTCTTTTCTTCTCTATCACACAGATCATAAGGCTACCCCTTAGTTAATGTTTTACCTTACCTATAATCTCTAGACTCAAGAATGCAAAGGCATTTTGGGGACAAACCATTTATTTACAAGCAAATAATTATTTCCTTTTATTCATAGTGAACTCATCCTACTTTTGCTTACTCAGAGTAAGCGAAATCAAATTTTATACCATGTGAGCTTTCTTAAAATTTTAAAAATAAGATCTTTTGAGACTTAAAATGAATTATTTCAGTAGTACTATTCTGATTTAATTATAAATGTAGTGGTAAAAGGAAAAAATATACATAGTCAAGGTTTTAGAATTACCTGTTATGTTATACTCAGAATATGGAAATTTGACTTTTCTTTTTTGAGACTAGGCAAGTACATTTAATTATGTGATTGTGCCTTGCCCCTGTAAATAATGAGTAGCAAAATTCACTTAACCTGGTAAAATGTGAAAACATTGATTGTTTTCTAACAAACCCAGTACCCAGTAATCATACTCGTATGTACTAAGCTACATTTCATTTTTTTCTTTAAAGGGAGAAGAGAAATTCATTCCTAGTTCAAAATTTGTAGCAGACAAACATGGATTTTGTTTATAGCTTCAAATTGTATCTCTTCTTCAAAACCATCCAAATAAATTTGCAGGGAAATAAAGCGAACATTGATAGCATATTTGGCCAAAGTGATGTCAAGAAAATCTGACAAAAATATTAGAAAAATAAAAGTCATAATAAAAACAGTGAATTTAAAAATATCTCCTGAAAACATTATGTAGTAAAAGAAGGAGCACAGTAGCCAGAAGCAAGAGCACAGGGGAGAAAATATCACTGTAATCCCTTGCTAATTCTCACAGATCTGAACTCTCTGTTGAAACTGAGATATGAAGCTCACTGGCCCTAGGCATATATATAAAACATCAAAAGTGAAAAAGGTTACACCAAGTTTCAAGAAAGCTTGATCTTTATGTTAAAAAAAAAAAAATGAGAAACCTTAATCTTTTGCTAGCTCAGTGTAAGATGAGAGTTTTTCCGACTAGTCAAATCATGAATGTTAAGAAAATATTTTCCAAAACAAAAATAAATCAGTTTAGTCGCTCGGTCATGTCTGACTCGTTGTGACCCCATGGACTGCAGCACACCAGGCCTCCCTGTCCATCACCAACTCTCAGAGTTTACTCAAACTCATGTCCATTGAGTCAGTGATGCCATCCAACCATCTCATCCTCTGTCATCCCCTTCTCCTCCCGCCTTCAATCTTTCCCAGCATCATGGTCTTTTCCAATGAGTCGGTTCTTCGCATTAGGTGGCCAAAGTCTTGGAGTTTCAGCTTCAGCATCAGTCCTTCCAATGAATATTCAGGACTGATTTCCTTTAGGGTTGACTGGTTAGATCTCCTTGCAATCCAAGGGTCTTCTCCAGCTCCACAGTTCAAAAGCATCAATTCTTTGGCACTCAGCTTTCTTTATAGTCCAACTCTCACATCCATACATGACTACTGGAAAAACCATAAGCTTCACTAGATGACCTTTGTTGGCAAAGTATATATAACAAAACAATATTATTTAGAATATCAAAGAACACATAAAGCTACACTACTAAAATGGCATAGTTTTAATGATAACATATAACAGGGTTTTTATACAATAACATATAATAGCAACTAAAAAAAAACATTTAAAGACTATATTCGATGATTTAGGTTATAAAACAATATCCTAGTGAATAAAATAAGTTATGTAAAAGATTTAACCTTTTAAGAGTTTTATTTTAAAGGATATTTTCCCTATAAGGTTGAATTGTTTAAAATAAGATACTTAGAGATTGAAAATAAAGTCATATAATAAATTTTGATCATTGAAGAAAATATATGACTATTAAAATCATAATAACAACCATCTTCCCATAGATCTTAATGATAATTTTATACACAATATTATACTTCTGGATTGGGATGGTCATTGGTAAGACACTAAATGATGAAGTTTCTACTGAAATTAATTCATCATTGTCTTTCAAATGAAGAAAAGCAAAGTCATTTAGAAGATAAAATGATTCATCATAGAGAGAATCATCATGAGTATTTGTTTTTGTTTTGAATTTTTACTTTTATCATGTTAAAAGAACAAATAGTAGCAGTCTTTTTGTTGTTGTTCCATTATTGTGTCTGATTCTTTGCAATCCTATGGACTGCAGCATGCCAGGCTTCCCTGTCCTTCACCATCTTCCAGAGCTTGCTCAAAATCATGTCCATTGAGTTGGTGATGCCATCCAACCATCTCATCCTCTGTTGTCCCCTTCTCATTCTGCCTTCAATCCTTTCCAGCATCAGGGTCTTTCGAAGGACTGAAATTTAGTCACCTACCACTTTAAATGAAGTATCCCTTTAGATTTTATGGCAATACTTCTCAAATTGAATGCCTCTCTTGATGAAAGTGAAAGAGGAGAGTGGAAAAGTTGGCTTAAAGCTCAACATTCAGAAAACGAAGATCATGGCATCCGGCCCCATCACTTCAGGGAAAATAGACGGGGAAACAGTGGAAACAGGTCAGACTTTATTTTGGGGGGCTCCAAAATCACTGCAGATTGTGACTGCAGCCATGAAATTAAAGGATGCTTACTCCTTGGAAGGAAAGTTATAACCAACCTAGATAGCATATTTAAAAGCAGAGACATTACTCTGCCGACTAAGGTCTGTCTAGTCAAGGCTATGGTTTTTCCAGTAGTCATGTATGGATGTGAGAGTTGGACTGTGAAGAAGGCTGAGAGCCGAAGAATTGATCCTTTTGAGCTGTGGTGTTGGAGAAGACTCTTGAGAGTCCCTTGGACTGCAAGGAGATCCAACCAGTCCATTCTGAAGGAGATCAGCCCTGGGATTTCTTTGCAAGGAATGATGCTAAAGCTGAAACTCCAGTGCTTTGGCCACCTCATGCGAAGAGTTGACTCATTGGGAAAGACTCTGATGCTGGGAGGGATTGGGGGCAGGAGGAGAAGGGGACGACAGAAGATGAGATGGCTGATGGCATCACTGACTTGATGGGCGTGAGTCTGAGTGAACTCCAGGAGTTGGTGATGGACAGGGAGGCCTGGCGTGCTGGGGTTCATGGTGTCGCAAAGAGTCGGACATGACTGAGCGACTGAACTGAACTGAAGGATCACCTGACTCACTAGATAAAAGTTAAACTTTAGGTAATGCCCCAGAGATATTGATCATTACAGATCATCTAGAGACCTAGAATCTACAACTTTAACAAGTTCTCCAGGAGTTTGGGTTACAGTTGCATACTGGCTATATATTTAAGAAACAGTATCCTAGAGACTCAAGTAAAAGCCCACTTCCCATATTTTTCCTCCCTGGTAGTAGAGAGAATTCTTATACCCTTTTGAAATACGGAGAAAAGACTACTGCATTGTTGACTTAAAGAAAGTCATGGTGGAGGACTGTCCAGCTACTTAAATCTATTCTCTTCTTGGCCCATAGTAGTGATAGCTGAGACATGATTGCCCAGAGGGCCACATTTGCAGATAGGTGAGCATGTGATCAAGCTCTCACCAGTAGAAAATGATTAATGTTGTATGTCACATTTCTCCTCTGTGCATTTAAGAATGGTATCATGCTGAGACTTCCCTGTGTGGCCCAGTGTTTAAGAATTTGCCTTACAAAGGAGAACATGGGTTTGACTCCTGGTGAGGGAACTAAGATCCCACATGCCTTGGGGCAACTAAGCCTTCATGCAGCAACTGCTGAGCCCACGTGCTCTAGAGCCCATACACCATAATTAGAGAAGCCTGTGCATTGCAACAGGAGAAGGAAATGGCAACCCACTCTAGTATTCTTGCCTAGAGAATCCTGCAGACAGAGGAACCTGGTGGGCTGCTGTCCATAGGGTCACACAGAGTCGGGCACAACTGAAGCGACTTAGCATGCATGCATGCATTGGAGAAGGAAATGGCAACCCACTCCAGTGTTCTTGCCTGGAGAATCCCAGGGACAGAGGAGCCTGGTGGGCTGCCACCTATATGGGGTTCCACAAAGTCAGACATGACTGAAGCAGCTTAGCAGCAGCAGTGGCAGTGCATTGCAACAAAATATCCCACATGCCACAACAAAGACCTCACATGAAGCAACTAAGACCTGCCTGACACAACCAGGTAAATAATAAATATTTAAGTAAACATTTCTCCCCTCCTTCATGGGACTTGCATGGTGATGATCAGAGAGAATTTAAAAGCCATGTTCCAAAGTAAGAAGAGCTGCCTATCCCCAAATGACTGTCACTTGTTGGTGTAGATCACCATTCCTGAACTAAGTGGGAGGGAAATCAAGTCTATGTTTTAAAACCTCTGAAATAATGTTGACTCACTAATTAGTGATACTAGCTACTCTACAAAGTATAAAGAAAAATCTTATCTTTATAATACTTTTATTATAATTAATATGGTTGTTGCTGTTGTTCACCCAGTCATGTGCGATTCTTTGCAACCCCATGAACTGCAGCAAGCCAGGCTTCCCTATCCTTGAACTATTTCCCAGAGTTTGCTCAGACTCATGTCCATTGAGTCAGTTATGCCATCCAACCATCTCATCCTGCACCTTCTTCTCTTCCTGCCGTCTGTTGTTCCAGCATCAGGGTCTTTTCCAGAGAGTTCTTTGCATCAAATGGCCAAAGTATTGGAGCCTCAGCTTTAGCATCAGTCCTTCCAATGAATATTCAGGACTAATTTCCTTTAGGATTGACTGGTTTGATCTCCTTGCAGTCCAAAGGACTCTCAAGAGTCTTCTCGAACATGGCAGTTCAGAAGCATCAGTTCTTCGGCGCTCACCTTTCTTTATTGTCCAACTCTCAAATCCATTACATGACTACTGGAAAAATCATAGCTTTGACTAGATGGACCTTTGTTGGTGATGTGATGTCTGCTTTTTAAATAGGTTTATCATAGCTTTCCCTCCAAGGACCAAGCATCTTTTAATTTCCTGGCTGCAGTTACTGTCAGTGATTCTGAAGCCCAACAAAATAAAATCTGTCACTGTTTCCACTTTTTCCCCATCTGCTTGAATTCTAACTCTAGGCCAAGCACTAAACTATTGCTGTAAACAAAAGAATTTAGGAATTTATTGTATCCTTACTCCTTGAAAGAAAAGTTATGACCAACCTAGATAGTAATTCAAAAGCAGAGACATTATTTTGCCGACTAAGGTCTGTCTAGTCAAGGCTATGGTTTTTCCTGTGGTCATGTATGGATGTGAGAGTTGGACTGTGAAGAAGGTTGAGCGCAGAAGAATTGATGCTTTTGAACTGTGGTGTTGGAGAAGACTCTTGAGAGTCCCTTGGACTGCAAGGAGATCCAACCAGTCCATTCTGAAGGAGATCAGCCCTGGGATTTCTTTGGAAGGAATGATGCTAAAACTGAAGCTCCAGTACTTTGGCCACCTTATGCGAAGAGTTGACTCATTGGAAAAGACCCTGATGGTGGGAGGGATTGGGGGCAGGAAGAGAAAGGGACGACCAAGGATGAGATGGCTGGATGGCATCACGCACTCAATGGATGTGAGTCTGAGTGAACTCCAGGAGATGGTGATGGACAGGGAGGCCTGGCATACTGCGATTCATGGGTCGCAAAGAGTTGGACATGACTGAGCGACTGAACTGAAACTGAACTGAACTGACTGATAGACCTAATGATGACATTTGCCAGCATCATATTTAAACCGATAATCTTATAATCCCTAAAAGAATGTCTCTTTCAGTGACAAGGAGATTAACATTTCAGGGGCTGAAAAGGAACTTTAACAACAAAACAGTGTGAAATAAAGATCTGAGATAAGATATCCTCAAGAGGACTGGTCAACCATAGAATTAAATTAGGGATGGCATGGGGATCAGGTTTCTTAGACTCTGACAAAACAGACTATCAAGACCCCACAACAAGATCAAGCCACAGTAGGAAAATTAGTTTCTTCTGCTTAGGGCAAGGAAATAAACCAGGATCTGGTCTCAGTAAAACAGCAAACAATTTTTTTTAATTCCCTCTTGTTTCTTAATTATATCCTTTTTATTATTCCATTTGTACTTGGCTATAATTTGTTCTTAGGAATGAATGTTGAAAATTATGACAAGAAAATAATTATCCACTCCTTATTAGGCAAGGCTGATAAAACATAAGAAATCTAGTGCCCAGTCCTGTTGTTCACAGTAGAGTCCTACAGGGGAGACATGACAAGCCTGTTGTAGCTTGAAGACATTATGCTGCAGATTACAAGAATTCAGGGCAGCAAAAAATTGCTAATTTTTCTTTGTAAGATCAACTTTTTAAACACCTATCTGAACTTGAAATTCTGGCATCCTGGGTATACACAGAGCAATTTCCTTCACCTTTTTTTTCAGGTGATAGAACAAATTGGAGTAAAAAAAAAAAAAAAAGCTTCAATAGTCTTACAGGTCAATGAATTGGTGGCCCTTCAAACAAATACATTTAAAATACCTATTAATTATTACTTTAGAAGAGCAGTTGAGTAGTCTAGGGAGGACTTCAGGGAGAAATACTTTTAGCTCACCTACTGTTTAACACAGAAGAAGTTCTATGCTTCACAGGACTCTTGCCTCAGAGGCATTTCATGGGGCATTCTGGATTAAATAAGGGTACTTTTGACTATCACGACTGAAGGGCATTGCTGGAATTGGTTGAAGGAGCCATGAATGAGAGACATTTTGCAATGTAAAGGGTAGTTTATCTACACAGTAAGGAGCTATCTCTTTCCCACAGATTTAATGCCTTACTGGATCTTTATGGGTCAAGTACATTCTTATGACTTTCTGAACTTATATTTGCATGATTTTAGAAGGCATTAAATTCTATAGTGATATAGCTGGAAATTTAGGGAAATTTTCAGTACTGTTCTCTTTTGAACATTACTAAGAATTGTTATCATTTAGAAAAATTAAATTACCAATGGTGGTGCTTGATTCACCATTTAAAGATATCTATCAATGTAAATGTGTGGATGTTGAATTCATGATAATATATAAATTTATCAGGATAATTATATACATACATATGTATATACATGTGTGTTTAATTAGTTCTCATTTCAAAATGCTAAATAAAGGGAAAATGTTAGCAATATTTAGTTGAAATTTGAAGTTGAGTTTTATAGCTTTGCCCACTAATCTACTGTCATGAAGTACTCTGTCAATTTCTCTTCTTTTTTAGACTATGAGAATGATCAAAATTAAGTGTACACTTTCCAAAAAAAAAAAAAAGCCATTGTATTTGACAAAATTATACTTTCAAAATTTAAAGTAGTGTCTGAGAGCTATAATACTGTCCCTGTAATGCTTATAGATATTCCAATCCAAATAATAAAGCACTCATTTATTAAAAAATAGGAAATTGATGACAAATACATCAAAAGCTGAAAAGTTTTGGAGAAATACATTTATCCACTTCAGAAGGTCATTAGTTCAAGAAAGGAGAAAAATCCAAATCAAATCAAATTATTTTCTTCTATTGAATTAAGCAGTGAAGATGATTGAAGAAAAATCTGTAAGTTAGTGAAAGTTAAAAAAAATCCATCTCTGTAATGAACAAAAGATAAGCATCTTTTCTTTAGAGGTGAATGGAAGTACCCTGCTTAAAAATAAAGTTCCACTGCTTGAGATGCATGGTTTATCACTAATTAAAAAGCCATAGAGGAAATGTGAGTTTCAGAATTGCTAACTTGGCAGCTATGATCTCAGGTCTGCTGCAAGGAGTGACATTCACTGATGTCAGCTGGCCCCTCTACCGTCTGGACCCATCATTGTCTTCATAGTGAGGCCGCACTTTCTGTAGGCTGTTCCAATGAGTGCAGTGGTGATACCAGCACAAGTCTGTTCTAATAGGGCACAAGGTTCCTCTAAAAGGTGACTTTAACTTGAGATCTCCCATCTGCCTCTTCCAATTTCTTCTTTTTTTTTTGCTGGCCATGTTTTATTTGTCCTTTTTCTTCGAACAGGATAACCAAAGATACAGACAGTATTCCATAAAGTAAAATAGATGAGACAAATTCTAAAAGACTGCAATGCCACATGCTACATTTAACCTAATTTTATTCATGCTTGCTTTGGGATGGGGAATAGATCAGTCAGTAAAAACATACAGTAAAAACAAAATATGTATTATCATGTACAACTTTTAAACTACAATAATGATGTACCTTAATTACTTCCATGCACACAAGTCTAACATTACAGTTTTTAAAAAAATAAACACAATTAAGACTTATAGGAGCATTTTATAACAAAATAACTCCTAATTTTTCTTTATAGATAGATCAGTTCAGTTCAGTCACTCAGTCGTGTCCGACTCTTTGCGAGCCCATGAATCGCAGCACTCCAGGCCTCCCTGTCCATCATCATCTCCTGGAGTTCACTCAGACTCACGCCCATGGAGTCAGTGATGCCATCCAGCCATCTCATCCAAAAGTACTGGCCAAAGTACTGGAGCTTCAAGCACCTCCAAAATACAAATTCCTATACACAGTCAACACTTTACTTAAAATGAATACTTAAGTACGTTAAGTACGTGGACAGCCTTAGGATAAGCTGACATTATATATTCAGCCAAGTAGGCAACAAACCATAGTGCCAAATGGAAAAAAGTGTATTTGCACATAAATTTCAAAAACTAACTTTTTATATTAAATACAGAAAATATACTGATTTGCTAAAATAAATAAGATGTGATGTAACACTTCACTATAAAGAATGCATGCCAGAACATTTATAAACAGTGAGTGAATCTCATTAAGAAGAGTTTACTACAATAAACGCTGGCTAAATAGAAGTGCATGTTGTGAAGCACTATGGGTGGTATATATTTTGCCACATACTCTTGTTACCTTGAGGTAGATAACACATGTGTACCAAATTCGGCATTCATTTTCAGTTGCTGCTGGTATCATGTGTTTTTAAGAAATGTGTACAGTATGAAAAACTTGAAAATACTCATGAATGAAAAATATTTTAGGAAAAAAATAGATATTTTCATGCAATTATGTACAGTCTCACTGTGTAAATTTCAAGGCAAGATTTTTGTTTCCTGCAAAACAGATCATTGTTCTATAAGAGAATGTTTTTTATTTGTCTTAGTGCATTTCTTTTGTCTCCTCCTGCATTGCATTATTTTGCTCTATTCTTTATTTTTGTGTGCAAACGACATGCCAGTTAAAATGAAAACCATCTCACATGTAGAAAAAAAGTCTGGATTTTAAAAACCAAGAAAAAATATCCTTTCTAAATGACACCATCTGATTCAAGTAAACGGAATGAAATGACATACTATGAACTCAGATTTACTATGCTGAAGGATTTAACATTTAACAAAAATGTGAATAAATATGCACACAATAGACGTCTATGCACTTTCTCCTCACAGTGCAGATACGTTCAGTGTTGAACCGGTCCTGAGCAGCATCATTCTAAGGTGCTGGTAAAGCTCTATTTCCGTTTTGCTTCTTTTCTTCCTCTGTTGCTGTATATTTCAACAGGAAGCCCTGGCGGCTGTTGGTTAACAGAAGATGTCTTTTGTTAGTGATCAGGTGGCTGCAGCTCACCACAATCACAATCAAAGCTACCGTCCATCTTACTCTGATACAACCGGACGTCTCCGACTCATCGAGGGAGCGCAGGGCCCACGGACAGCCCGCAGTGTCGGCTCAGTCTCCGGCTGTGCTGGCGGCAGCGGCGTCTCCGAGGCTCTCGCTTTGCCGCAGTCGCTGCCATGTAACCCCGACCCACGAGAGAGCCAATTTCTTCTTAAAACTGCTCGCAGAGCAGTTCAAGGTTCTTTCTTTCCAATCCTGCTTCTTTTCCTCTCTCCTTTCACAGGTGTCAGACCTATGTTGCAATCTGAAGACACTCTTTTCTTCTGTTTCCTTCCCTTTGTTCTTCACAGGCATTTCCTCAATTAAATAACAGTGCAGATACGTTCAGTGTTGAACCGGTCCTGAGCAGCATCATTCTAAGGTGCTGGTAAAGCTCTATTTCCGTTTTGCTTCTTTTCTTCCTCTGTTGCTGTATATTTCAACAGGAAGCCCTGGCGGCTGTTGGTTAACAGAAGATGTCTTTTGTTAGTGATCAGGTGGCTGCAGCTCACCACAATCACAATCAAAGCTACCGTCCATCTTACTCTGATACAACCGGACGTCTCCGACTCATCGAGGGAGCGCAGGGCCCACGGACAGCCCGCAGTGTCGGCTCAGGTCTCCGGCTGTGCTGGCGGCAGCGGCGTCTCCGAGGCTCTCGCTTTGCCGCAGTCGCTGCCATGTAACCCCGACCCACGAGAGAGCCAATTTCTTCTTAAAACTGCTCGCAGAGCAGTTCAAGGTTCTTTCTTTCCAATCCTGCTTCTTTTCCTCTCTCCTTTCACAGGTGTCAGACCTATGTTGCAATCTGAAGACACTCTTTTCTTCTGTTTCCTTCCCTTTGTTCTTCACAGGTATTTCCTCAATTAAATTTTTTAATGTCTAATCCTGCCTTCGTTTTCTGAATGTTGAGCTTTAAGCCAACTTTTTCACTCTCCTCTTTCACTTTCATCAAGAGGCTTTTTAGCTCCTCTTCACTTTCTACCATAAGGGTGGTGTCATCTGCATATCTGAGGTGATTGGTATTTCTCCCAGAAATCTTGATTCGAGCTTATGCTTCTTCCAGCCCAGCATTTCTCATGATGTACTCTGCATAGAAGTTAAATAAGCAGAGTGACAATATACAGCCTTGACGTACTCCTTTTCCTGTTTGGAACCAGTCTGTTGTTCCATGTCCAGTTCTAACTGTTGCTTCCTGACCTGCATACAGGTTTCTCAAGAGGCAGGTCAGGTGGTCTGGTATTCCCATCTCTTTCAGATTATGAAAAAGATGCAGTCCTGGGTATAGTAAATCAGTAACATGGATTTAAAGTCTCATTTTAAAAGTTGAATCAAGTATTTTAGCATTAATTTCAGCATTCATCAATTATACTTAACCACCGAGAATTTAAGTTAAAGATTTCATAAACCAAAGAATGTTGCTATTAGTGACACTCATATAATTAATGTGACCCACTGAATGATTAATTTCACAAACTTATTGAAAAGACAATAAGGAAGAAGTGAACAATGGATCTTAAAGTTATTCTAAAAGGATTTTGTTCAGTAATTGATTCTGTTGTAGAATTCTTTTAATCAAGTGAAAATTGAATAGCAAAGTTAAAATATTATGAAATGATGTGACATATCTTTAATATGCATTTGAAAAGATAAATGAGTCCTTCTTATGCAATAAAGTAAAAGAATATTAGTAAATTAATTATCAATCATATACAATTTTAAAAATTCTTGCTTGCCAAGAACTTTCAGTTTCTATCTTTGTAGCAGTTAAATATGGATAAGCTCAAGCACACAGAAATGAAACTACACTGCTCTCATTTGTGTTCTATTTAAAAAGATATAATGCTTAAATTTAAAAATCTGTATGAACATGCAATCCTAGATTGGATGATTAATCCATTTGAAATGGATATGAAACATGCTAGCCAGTAATTCAGGAAGAATTAATTAAAAGATGATTTTGAAGCCAGCACATGATTTAATACATCTAATTATGATAAGTTTTGGACCCAATTAAAACTTACATAACTTACTTCTGAAAAGAAACTAAATTTATTATTAGAGCATTTCCAGCTATGT
>SJXQ01006901.1:80314-109010 GCA_006408695.1 Aepyceros melampus | reverse complement strand
CACCATGACCTGCCTGTCTTGGGTGGCCCCACAGGTCATGGCTTAGTTTCATTGAGTTAGACAAGGCTGTGGTCCGTGTGATTAGAGTGACTAGTTTTCTGTAAGTATGGTTTCAGTGTGTCTGCCCTCTGATGCCCTCCTGCAACACCTACTGTCTTACTTGGGTTTCTCTTACCTTGGGCGTGAGGTATCTTTTCATGGCTGCTCCAGCAAAGCACAGCCGCTGCTCCTTACCTTGGACGAGGGTATCTCCTCACCGCCGCCCCTCCTGACCTTGAACGTGGAGTGGCTCCTCTCAGCCCTCCTGCGCCTGTGCAGCCGCCACTCTTAGGACATGGTATTGCATGGCTTGGCCGCTGCCCTGACCTCGGGCATGGGGTTGCTCCTTCCGGCCACTCCTGTGCCGTGGCAGCCTGGCACTCTCAGCCTCTGTCCCCGACCTCAGGCGTGGGGCAGCTCCTGTCGGCTGCTCCTGTGCCGACACAGCTACACACTACTTTATACATCATGGAATAATAATTCTCTCGGATTTTCTTACTCTCTGATTTTGCACCTCAGTCTTTTCAATTCACAGTCAAATCTTTGTTCCACTATCGAGCCAACTCTAGGACCCTTGGCTTCCCTGGAAAGGTTTACCAGTCTTTTAAATTTTAATACAGAAAGATTTTTAGTGGGAAGTTCTTTCTTCTTCCATAGTTGCTAAGTAATGGGAAGTTACATTCGAATTCACCGTGGGTCCGCACTTCTCTCCGAGAGGAGTGCAAGTCTGTAGGTGTCGTGACAAAACTTACTGTCAACATCTTTGCCATCTGCGTGGTTTTTACACTCAGGCTGATCTCTTTTCCCAGTGTCACAGGTCACCCTTCCCTTTAAACGGGCAATGCAAAGCTATGAGTCACTGTGATCTGAATAATAGCCCGTCAGATTGGATGTCTGGGCACTCTCTGGTTGAGCAGCGTCTTTCCTGACTGTAATGGACATGTAGACTTTGGCCTGTGATGTCAAGAACTAGAGGGGAGTTTAGAAACAGAGGTTAGATTTGAAACCTTGGTGATCTTCTCTAGAAGGGGGTTGTGACCTCACAAGGAGAACGGTCTCAGCCTGATGGTCTGTGAGTTACTGCAGTTTGGCTGTTGTTTTCAATAATTTGACTGAGTTTAATACCAAATGTTCGATTTAACACAAAGCTGAGTCCGCACTCTCTCCTGGACACTGCAGACCTAGGAGGCTGCGGGTCGCAGACAGCCTCCGCCCCGCATCCGCTCAGGCGGCAGGTGAGCTGGGGCCTGGCTCAGAGGCCTCTCGGGTTGCTCGCCCTCATCATCCATGGATGCCTTGGGAACCATGAAGTGGTCTACAGGACTACGGGGAAGTTGAGCTTCTTGGAGCTCCAAGGGAACAAACAAATAAGAATGTATAAGTCAGACTACAGACAAGTAACTTGAATCTCTTTTCAAAATGTTTTCCACTGTTTCTGGAGCAGGGGAGCAATTATCCAGGTTCTTACCTCTGGAAGCTCCAGTGCTCCACATTTGCGGTGTGCTTGCGGGTCCAGATTATTCCTGACGTTACATTACTTCACTGTCACTTGCAGTGAAGTGGCCTCACACATCAGGAGCCAGATCCTGTCATTGTGCATGCAGTAGCTTCTGTGAGAAACATGCCATCCCCAAAGTCAGCCTTGGCCTTCATAAACCCTAGATACACATTTTTTTCTTTTTCAGCAGTGCTGCATGGCATGTAGGTTCTTTATGCCCCAACTAGGGATCAAACCTGTGCCTCCTTAGTGGAAGCACGGAGTCCTAACCATTGGACCACCGGGGGATTCAAAATCCTATATGCACATTTTTGATGGGCATGAGTCAGTTTTCCAAAATTTGCAAATGTCACAAAGGAATAACATTTTCTTTTAAAATGTAAAATTTGAATATACATAGGCTGAACACAAATTTAAACTATGTTCTTTACGCAGTGGGCACTGGTGGGAAGTTTTCCAACATATACAGTATCCTTTATTTCCTTTTGGTGTACTGTACAAGTCAGATTTTGCTGGGCTTCTTTTTAGGTGATGTATCTGATTTTCACTCTGGCTCACTGATTACCTGATCAGCCCAGCAGCCTTTGCCCTGCCTTACACATCCTTTTCTTAATAGCCAGTGTCAAAACCGCACCTGTTCTTGTGTGCACCCAACAAACCTCACGAAGGTTGGTTGATTCAACTTTTTCAATAATAAATTATAATTATCCTTCTTTCACTAAAGTCTCAAATTTCATCAATGGGAACCTCTTGTGTTCTTTAAATACACTTCCATTAATTGTTACTGATTTGCTTTTTGGCAAAACAGCTTGTTCTTTACCTGCCCTATACCTAGAATCAACCATTTCTCCGAGGAGTCCTGATTCTGTGAGTGGGGAATAATACAGAAACCAGAATCTTTCAGAAAATCATAATAGCTGCATAGTATCCCCAACAGGCCACTTTGGAAAATGCATGGAAAACAGATAGAAAAACCCACATGATTCCCCTAAGCATACCTAAACGCACATAGTGAGAAATCTGGAAGGAATCATCTGTCAGAAAATTACACTGTCACAGTTTTCCCTCGTGTTAAGGAAACTCTCCTTTTTCCCCTTATCATCTGTGGTAGTTTCAAAATATGTCTACAAATGTTTAGACCCGCCTCTTTTCAAAGATGAGATCTAATTCCTCTCTCCCTGAGAGCAGGCACTACTTAAACTTCTAACAAAATGTGGCGGAAGTAATGCTCTGTGATTTCTGTCTGGTCTGTCTCTTGGGACACTTGCCTCTGGAACTCAACCACTGTGTTATGAGCAAGCTCGAGTGGCACATGTGGGTGTTTGCCCTGCAGTCTCAGCCAGGTCCTCAGCCAACAGCCGGGATTAACAGGGAGACCTTGGAATGAAGACGCTTTCATGAGATTTCCGCCCCCGAACACTGTGGAGCAGGGATGAGTCATTCCCACTCACACAAACCGTGAGAAATAAGAAAGGATCATTGTTGCCCGAGGTCTAGTCTCTTTGATGAGCCTGAAATGGAAAAACACTAACTTACCCCTGAGAGATGTGCTCAAACTTTCAAAAACACTCTGCTGACCTCCTTTTCAGGAGTAAGGACAAGAGAGAAAGCACACGAGTTGGCTTTTTATTTCCTAACAAAGCATCATGCTGTTCAGCTGATCATTCATAACGCTCTTGGTTGCAAGTTTTGGAAAATTTAACCAAAAGTAGCCTACAACATAAAGATTTACTGCTTCATGCATCTGATGGGTCCAAGTGTAGATCTGGCTTCAGAAATGGCTGAAGGAAGGAAACGGAAAGCATCACCAGGACCCAGTGTGTCCCCTGCTTCCTGCGACTCTGAGTTTTTCCCATTTCTTCACTCTTAGATGACAGATGGTGATAAGAAGACACCAGTAATTTCACACCAACAACCTTCCAGGTTTAAATCTAACAGCAACAGCAACAAATTGCCTTTTCCTCAGCATACCCAGCAAGCAGTCTTACTATAGTTCACTGGCTCTGATAGGATGTGTGTACAGCTCTGAAACAATAACTACAAATTAGGGGATACATGTTCTGACTGGCTAGATGAGTTACCTGAACTTCCTGAGGCACTGGAAATGAAAACGGAGAAGCTGATTTTGAGAAGAAATCAGGCGTTAGTAACCAAAGTATAGATGGGTAGATAAAGATAATCATAGAGCAAAGTTAAGTTAAATGTACCATACGGATAAGCTGAAATTTTCCAGTACACATTAACAAAACACCTTTTGGAATTTCTTCCCTCCTGCCTCCTCAATCTAATGAACAAGTACAAAGAACAGCCTACTGTTCATTGAGGTGGTATAGCAGTTTCATCTTTCCAAAGAGAAATGAATTTTCCATCAATTTTTTCCCATCAATTTTTAAACGCTATTTACAAAAAGCATTACTTACTGCTTCTACTTTTAAATACGTTGAGCACTTCTGCTGTTGCTGCTGCTGCTAAGTCGCTTCAGTCATGTCCGACTCTGTGCAACCCCATAGACGGCAGCCCACCAGGCTTCTCCATCCTGGGATTCTCCAGGAAGAACACTGGAGTGGGTTGCCATTTCCTTCTCCAATGCAGGAAAGTAAAAAGGGAAAGTGAAGTCACTCAGTCATGTCCGACTCTTAGCAACTTCATGGACTGCAGCCCACCAGGCTCCTCTAACCATGGAATTCTTCAAGCAAGAGTACTGGAGTGGGTTGCCAAATATCCGGAAATCCTAGCTATAAGAATTTACCTGCCCACTATGTACACAGCGCTGCTAAATAAAACTGCTGATTACAGGGGCTTTCCAGGTGAGGAATCCACCTGCCAAAGCAGGAGATGTAAGAGATGTGGGTTTGATCCCTGGGTCAGGAAGATCCCTTGGAGAACAGAATGGCTACCCACTCTGGTATTCTTGCCTGGAAAATTCCATGGATAGAGGAGCCTGGTGAGCTACAGTCCATGGGGCTGCAGAGTCAGACGCAACTGAGCACAGTAACGGTGATAATCTGAGGGGCCTTTCAAATACGCCCATTCGGGCCTTAAACCATTCCCTCCGCATTTCCCATTCCTCACCACCAACCAGTGGACAAGCGCAGGCATGGGTAAGGCTTGGAGGTGAATTCAGACACATTCATACCTGAGAGTCATTTACAGAGGACAAGCTTTCCCATGAATTTCAACACAAAGTGTACAATATGTACTAACATTACCAAATGCCTCGTCATATACTGGCAACTTCTTTAACCACCAGAGATTAGATGTTGCAAAATTAGGACTCATTTTTCAAGTGTGAACACATTAACCTATAACATTTTGCAATTTTTTCTTCCCACTTCCTGCAAACCAACGAAAAGTATAGATAATAATGTCCTGCTCACAGAGGGGATTTAATAATTCTAGTCTCCAAAGCGGAGAAGGCAATGGCACCCTACTCCAGTGTTCTTGCCTGGAGAATCCCAGGGATGGCGGAGCCTGGCGGGCTGCCATCTATGGGGTCGCACGGAGTCGGACACGACTGAAGTGACTTAGCAGCAGCAGCAGCAGCAGCAGCAGCAGTAGCAGTCTCCAAAGACATATTTCCTATGAATTTTAGCAAAAAAAGATATTTACAAAGCTTATTTTTCTACTTCTACATTTTACATATACCAGGCATTTCTAAATTATTGATAGACTAGATGTTTCAAATAAAGACTTATTTGTCCATTAGATATATATATATATATATATATATATCCACTTTCTGCAATTAGGGTGGTGTCATCTGCATATCTGAGGTTATTGATATTTCTCCTGGCAACTGTGATTTCAGCTTGAGCTTCATCCAGAAAGCAAAGAGGAACTAAACAGCCTCTTGATGAAGGTGAAAGAGGAGAGTGAAAAAGCTGGCTTTTTAAAACTCAACATTCAAAAAACAAAGATCATGGCATCAGGTCCCATTACTTCATGGCAAGTGGCAAATTGGGAAACAATGGAAACTGTGACAGATTGTATTTTCTTGGGCTCCAAAATCACTGAGGATGGTGACTGCATCCATGAAATTAAAAGGTGCTTGCTCCTTGGAAAAAAGGCCATGACAAACCTAGACAACGTACTAAAAAGCAGAGACATCGCTTTGCCAACAAAGGTCCGTCCAGTCAAGGCTGTGGTTTTACCAGGAGTCAGGTATGGATGTGAGAGCTGGACTATAAAGAAGGCTGAGCACTGAAAAATTGATGCTTTCAAACTCTGGTGCTGAAGACTCTTGAGAGTCCCTTGGACTACAAGGAGGTCCAACCAGTCAGTCAGCTCAGTCGCGCAGTCGTGTCCGACTCTGTGACCCATGGACTGCAGCGCGCCGGGCCTCCCTGTCCTTCCCCAACTCCCGGAGTCCACTCAGACTCGCGTCCATCCAGCCATCTCATCCTCGGTCGTCCCCTTCTCCTCCTGCCTTGAGTCTGAGCAAACTCTGGGAGATAGTGAAAGACAGGGAAGCCTGGCATGCTGCAGTCCATGAGGTCACAAAGAGTCGGACACAACTGAGTGACCGAACAAAAAAAGCATATATATATATGTGTGTGTATATATATAAACAATCATATATATACATATATATGTCCGTCTTGAATAAACTACACACATGCAGCAACAGCTATAATCTGAAAGTGTCTTCAAAATGTGAATATTCTTAAAACCCTTCCCTCCTCTCATCCCTCTGTCAGTCTAGGTGTCTATAATGCTCAAATTTTCAGAAGATAATCTTTTCCCAGAAATTTTTGTGCAAAATGCACCAAATTTACTGGTTTACTAACTCAACTTTTTTTCATATACTGTAACCTCTTTAATGTCTAGAAAGACTAGGTATTGTCAATTAGGACTCATTTGTCTATTATACACACAATATGCATTTGTCCATTGTACACACAACAAAACTCACGAACACGAGACAGCGGTAAGTTTTTGCATCGATATCAACACACTGGCACAGGGCTCTCTAGGTCTTTCTCCTCTGCCCTCCCCTGTGCACTACTTAAAGACGTTTTTGGTTATTCCTCTCAAAAAACATTTCACATGAATTTTAACAAAAATATACTTACAAAATTTGATGTATCATTACTTCTACTTTTAATATGTATCAGGTATTTTATAACATCTGGAAAGATTAGATCTTTAAAAAAGCATTTAAAATTGGCAACTATACACGCAGTTAGCAAGAACAAAATGCACTTAACAGGGATGGTGAGACTGTCAGTCACTCAGTCGCATCTGCTCTTTGCCACCCCATGGACTGTAGCTCACCGTGCTCCCCTGTCCATGGAATTCTCCAGGCAAGAATCCTGGAGTGGGTTGCCACTTCCTTCTCTGGGGGATCTTCTTGACCCAGGGATGGAACTTGGGTCTCTTGCATTGCAGGCAGTATGAAAATGCCCTCTATATTTGACCTGTCTGGCCCAGAATATTTTTCTTTCTATCTCATGGAAGCAACGTGCGCATTCTTGGTCTCTTCTGTCTCGCCCTTCTTGCTCAGCGTGTGACCTGCCTGCGACAGATCTCATCGATTATCAGAGCTTTTGTGCTTGGCCGCCGCTCTGAATTCTTGGCCTTTCTTTGGTGCCCCTCCATTAACCTACTGGCCCTTCCAAAGGCTTCACTGTTTCGGCTCCCAGCTAAGTCCCAGTTTTCAATATAACATCACAATGGAAATCTCTATGGCCTTTAAATTTCCCTAAGTCCCAGACAATCTGCTTGCTTAGTTTGCTTTTTTACAAGTTGAAGCTGAATTCTAGTCTAAGTATAGAATTGAGTTAATTCTTGAAGGCCACCCTAATTGGATTTGACTTGATTCTTATTATAAAAATCAATCAACCAGATCTTTTAGTCTCTGAAACTCTTAACCTTATAGGAGGATGAGAGGAAGCCAGAAGTATAAATTCAATGACATTTTTTTATTTTAACAGCAAGAAAAATGAAGAGCAATGTGAAAATTGGAAATTTCTTATCTTCATCACACAATCTTTTCTCCTAAGAATCTGCAGTATGTGGCTAAATTTTAATTCATGACATTATATACTTCAACTCATCAGAGCTTATTTGAAAGAAAGGAGGGGTTTAATATTAATTTTCATTAATATTATAAAAGTTATTTATAATGAAGGAATCTCTATGTTATGATTTTGAGTCAAAACAAGCAATGCCTTTTTTTTTTTTTTAACTTTGGAGCCTTTACTATTGTTAGTTCTGTAACCACACTTAAAAAATTTTATCCTCTTCCTCATTTCAGGGGAGAATTTTACTAAATAGATCATAGGATGTTTTATCAAACATACAGAAATAACTAGCCAAGGATTCTGTTACATGTAATCGTAAGTGATATGATACTTATATAAATATCTACCCTCATCTGAACTACAAATATGCTTTGCCCAGTACAGTGATAAAAATATGATTCTGGATCTATAGTATAAAAAGTCTTATATTTATATGCATTATTCTTTAGGAATTGCATAAAATGAATTTATAGAAATGTATTTAGAATTATTTACTTTTCTTTGTAGTTACATTTTAAAACTGCATATTGAGAAATAAGTTTTGTGCACAAATTTTAATCATCATTTTAATTATTAATTTTTGCTGTCAGAAGACTGTTCCATCATCTACTAGTTTGGAACCCAAAGGACCCTGAGCTATAGCCATAAAAAGGAACAAATCTGAGTCAGTTGTAGTGAGGTGGATGACCCTAGAGACTGTCATACAGAGTGGAGTAAGTCAGAAAGAGAAAAATGAATATCATATATTAGTGCATACATATATGGTATCTAGAAAAACAGTGCTGATGATGCTATCTACAGGGAGGAAATGGAGACATAGACATAGAGAAGAACTTGTGGATACACAAGTGTCCTTTCTGATGCCACATCCAGAAACGTTTGATGATCAATTAAGACACGTATTTCTAGTCTCTGTCTAACCCTGATGACATCTATGGAATCACTGAATCTGCCACATAAAATATCAGCTCTAGAAAGAATAGACAGAAGAGGCCTACTTAGACTCAAACCTTACTTTCCACTGTTCTTCAAGAGTTGCCTGATTCCTTGCTTAATTTGGCAGTCACCAGCCCAGCTATAGACCTTATGAACTCCATGGTGTGGGAACCAACGCTACATGTCCCACTTTATGGAGGACCAACACGTGGAGAACAAAAGGAAACTGATCAACAGACACTAAAAGAAGGGCCAGGAGAGAGTAGCATTGTCATATAGACACTATCATGTTTAAAGCAGATAGCTAGCAGGAAGCTGCCACATAACACACAGAACCCAGCCTGGCATTCTGTGATACCTAGAGGGGTGGGATGGGAGGGACAGGGAGGCTAAAGGGAGAGGAGATTTTATATATATATACATATATATATATATATAAAATTATGATTGACTCATGTTGATATACAGCAGAGACCACCACAATATTAGAAGCAATTATCCTCAAAAAAAAAACAGCCCTGAACTAGATAAACTGAGGCTTTGAGCTTTACATTTAAGCCGTGCAAAATTCTCTTTTAACAAGAAGAAAGAGATTTTTATACACTGATCAGTTGGCTGATGTTATTTATACTTCATGAAAGTAGAACATGGGTTTAGCCCTAGATAGGGTGACTTCTTTTATCAGTTAGCAAAACCAAAAGATCTAAACTGAATGCTGCGTGTATCTGACAGACACTGTTCAAGATCCATTATTGCTGTTATTATCATTGCTGACACATTCTGGGCCGTGCCCTCTGTCAGGATCTGCTGGGCATCCTCTTTGTGCTCTCCATGTGTTGGTTCTCCACAAAGCAGGACATGGAGCATTTGTCCCCACACCTTGGGGCTCACAAGGTCAGTCGCTGGGCTGATGACTGCCAAATCGTGCAGAAAGTATAGCAACTCTTGAAGAACAGTGGAATGTAAGGTTCGAGTCAAACTAGGCCTCTTATTCCTATCCTTCCTAGAACTGGTATTTTATTTGGTGGGTCCAGTGATTCCATAGATGTCATAAAAGCTAGACAGAGACCAGAAACGTGTGCCTTAACTGATCATCAAACATTACTGGAGACAAATGTTGGAGACAAATTGTATAACAAAGATGAGTGGCCTCTCCTGGCCGTGCAGGTGGGTCTGTTTCTTTGCAGGCTCCATTTTGGTTCATGTGCGAATTATCCTTCAGAATTTAAAAGACAGTGCTAATTATCCCTCAGATTCATTCTCCTTTGTTCCTTTTACTTAAAAAAAAAAAATGCCCCCAGTTTTAACTTGACACGTCACTGACTGGCTGAAGACTGCTCTTCTCAGCTTGTCTTGTGGATACATGAGGCCAGCTGGGATGCAGGCCACTGGGAGGAGAGCATAAGGAACGTGGGAACCTCTGGTCATGTCCCTAAAGGCAAGTCTCTCTCTTTGCTTCCTCCCATCAACCATGGGGAAATGGCAACAACAAGAGGTGCTGCCTTGGATGGACATGGAAGTTGCCTAGCAAGGATGCTTGAGCCAACACGGTAACCCTGCTGTTTGGCTGAGAATGTGGGGCACAGATTGCTTACTTCTGAGTTGTTACATGAAAAGGAAGGAAACTTCTAATGTAAGTCACATTATCCGGGGCCTCTTTGTCACCTTGGCTTAGCCTGTGTCCTAACTAGTGAAACAGCGTAGAGAATCTCAGCTGCTGTGAGTCCAGCATAGCCGGTACCTTTTTTGATAATGACTAATGAAATATAATTGTCTTCAGTTCCACTCAGTCGCTCAGGCGTGTCTGACTCTTTGCGACCCCATGAATCGCAGCACACCAGGCCTCCCTGTCCATCACCAACTCCCGGAGTTCACTCAGACTCACGTCCATCGAGTCCGTGATGCCATCCAGCCATCTCATCCTCGGTCGTCCCCTTCTCCTCCTGCCCCCAGTCCCTCCCAGCATCAGGGTCTTTTCCAATGAGTCAGCTCTTCACATGAGGTGGCCAAAGTACTGGAGCTTCAGCTTTTGCATCATTCCTTCCAAAGAAATCCCAGGGTTGATCTCCTTCAGAATGGACTGGTTGGATCTCCTTGCAGTCCAAGGGACTCTCAAGAGTCTTCTCCAACACCACAGTTCAAAAGCATCAATTCTTCGGCGCTCAGCCTTCTTCACAGTCCAACTCTCACATCCATACATGACCACAGGAAAAACCATAGCCTTGACTAGACGGACCTTAGTCGGCAAAGTAATGTCTCTGCTTTTGAATATACTATCTAGGTTGGTCATAACTTTTCTTCCAAGGAGTAAGCGTCTTTTAATTTCATGGCTGCAGTCACCATCTGCAGTGATTTTGGAGCCCCCCAAAATAAAGTCTGACACTGTTTCTACTGTTTCCCCATCTATTTCCCATGAAGTGATGGGACAGGATGCCATGGTCTTCGTTTTCTGAATGTTGAGCTTTAAGTCAAATTTTTCACTCTCCTCTTTCACTTTCATCAAGAGGCTTTTTAGCTCCTCTTCACTTTCTGCCATAAGGGTGGTGTCATCTGCATATCTGAGGTTATTGATATTTCTCCCAGCAATCTTGATTCCAGCTTGTGTTTCTTCCAGTCCAGCGTTTCTCATGATGTACTCTGCATAGAAATTAAATAAGCAGGTTGACAATATACAGCCTTGACGTACTCCTTTTCCTATTTGGAGCCAGTCTGTTGTTCCATGTCCAGTTCTAACTGTTGCTTCCTGACCTGCATACAGATTTCTCAAGAGGCAGGTCAAGTGGTCTGGTATTTCCAGATATATAATATGACCACCCAATGCATTCACTGATAAACTTCTCAAGTCAAGATTAGCATATTTTAAAATCTGTAATGACAACACACAGCATAATAGGTACAACGCAACACCCTATGAAGACGCAATGACAATCGCAAATATACACACTGAGGAGTATTTCCCTGAGAAGGCAATGGCACCCTACTCCAGTACTCTTGACTGGAAAATCCATGGACAGAGGAGCCTGGTAGGCTGCAGTCCATGGGGTTGCTAGGAGTTTGGCTCAACTGAGTGACTTCACTTTCACTTTTCACTGTCACGCATTGGAAAAGGAAATGGCAACCCACTCCAGTGTTCTTGCCTGGAGAATCTCAGCGGTGGGGAAGTCTAGTGGGCTGCCGTCTATGGGGTCCCACAGAGTCAGACACGACTGAAGCGACTTAGCAGCAGCAGCAGCAGAGGAGTGTTTCCATGCCGAGCGGTGTGCGTGTGCAGGCTTCACGCCACCTCACCAGAGACTGGAGTGTCAGACAGGAGGTAACATGCCTAAGGATCCTTTGGAAAAGGCAAGAGTGTAACTGAGAAATGGGAACAGAGAGATGTAGCTAAAATATGGAACCACAAGTTGTGTTTCTCTTGGAAACATGTTTGCTGCTAAGTAACTGGTACTAAAATACATTTTGAAACTAAAATTGACAGTTTCAGTGAAAGTTTAGGGCAAATATACCACTCCAGAGGGCAAAACAGTGGAGGAAAACATGCCTATCCAATTTGTGCCTTTAGGTAAAATCTATCACCTGTTTAGACTGCCATGGAACAGGCCTGCTTTCTGCCACTCACCCCTTTTATCCTCAAGAGATAAGGCTGGCTAAGCAGAGACTCAGGGCAGATGCAGGCTGACAGAAATTCCTGGCAGTGAAGCTGTTTTTAGGTTTCTCTGTATAATTAGAATTCTATCTCCAAAGGTTTTTAATGCAACAATGAGATAAATGAGAATACGTGTTTTATTCACTAGTCTTGCTTAGCTACATACTAAAGAATTTATTCTAGGTTCGGGGCAATGTCTCTGGGTCTTAGAAGTCTCATAGACTTGTGTAGTCCTTTGAATATTCCGCAAAAGAGGCCAATGTGAGCATTTCTTCTTGGAAGATAAAACAGCCTCAAGCATCTGAGACCTTGGTGCCACAAATTTACCCTCCCCTGAGAAGCTCAAATCTCCTCTCCAAGTGGATGAATATGTATAGAGGATCTTGCCTTTCATGCCTGAATACATGGGGGGCATGTACTGCTGAAAATCTCTGAAAAATAGACTTAATTAATACAAGAATATGCCTGAAAGCATTCCTATAGAGACAAATCAAACGACTCTTTATAAAGCTCAGCAAACAATGTTTCTTGCTCAGAAATCTTGAAAATACAAGTTATTCATTTGAAGTGGTCATATTTATGATTCAGATTAGAGAGATTATCGTATTCCTGCAAAGTCACCCAAGTCTGCAGCCCTGTGACCCCGCTGCTGTCTGCTGTGTGTCCCCTCGTTCATTCCATCCTTTAAGTCACTCAAGGGCAAGACGCTGTGAGAGGCCCCTGCAAGGTGAACGCATTCCCCGTTTTCACCACAGAGCCAGCCCTTTCCGAGTGTTAGATGTTGCATTGACTAAAGAATAAAGACAACTGGTCATTGTTTTTATAAAACCTAGTATCTAGCTGAGGAATGTGACTGGTTTAACTCTTCTTCAGGTATTTCAAGGCCAACTGTAATTAGCTGCTAAACAGATGAGTGGTATAAAAAAGCAGGCAAAATTCTTAACAAAGTGCCCAGCCCTGGGCCAAGGACTTTCCACTTCCTGTTCTATCAATTTTCTTTACCACCTCTGAGTGACTGTTTCCATTTCAGGAAACTGAAGTTTAGAGAGGGAAAATAATTTGATAAAATCCATGTAAACTAGTAAGGGAGGCAGTCAAGGACTAAAATCCAGACCTCTCTCCTCCAGTGACCTGAGTTTTTAGGGGCAGAAGTGATCTGACTTGAGCAGAGTCTTGAAGGAAGGAAGCTTTGGCGGGGGGTGGGGTGGGGTGGGGGGGGGAGAACAAGGGCCTCCTGAGCTGGGCCCTGAGGGACCCAGGGACTGGACGGTACAGCCTGAGGCATGCCCGCCTGCCCAGGAAATGCCCGTGATCCTGGGGTCTATCACCCCTTCCTCTTGTTATACAGAGAGCTTAACAGCTGGCTGTCTCTTCTATACTCACTTTCTGAGTTAGTTTGGGGTACAGAGAAACCTGCACTCTATAATTCAAATAAAAAGCCCCCGTTTCTTTATGGAGAAGGGCATCTGGATATTAGCATTCCCAACTGTGCCTTGGAGCCAGGAAGTAGATAAACACATCAGAACGTTGACTTTTCATTATGTCCTTGAGCAGATCACTGCAATGGAAACTTTAGCCCAATTAAGGTTTATGCCACAGACCTAAGGTTCCAATAAAGCCACTAAATTTGTAAAGAAGACTCTGTTTTAAACCTGCTGGAAACTTCAGGCTGGCATCTCCCCGGGTTTCTGAGACACCGTTGCCTCCAAATCGGCCCTTGGTGTTGTGTCCTAGGGCAGCACAGCAGTGTTGCAATTGTGTCTAATTAACCTCCTGCTAACCCGGAATGTCAGAAAGGAGAATCATCAAACTAGAGCTAGACGCTGGGTTGTTGTTATTTTCAACAGGAACAGAACTAGCTGTTTCCATTTTTGAGGCAACTGTTCTGGAGTCAAAGAGTCAGACACGACTGGGCGACTTTCACTTTTCATTTGAAAGTTGGCAGGATATTAGCACTTTGTATCAGGATATTTGCATGTTAAATATGAGATCTGAATATGTCCTAACTTTGATACAGTCACATCTTAAAACCAGTAGCGGGGAAAGACAGAGATAATTATAGTTTGATATTGATTTAGGGGGATGATTTTTTAACTAAGTTTGATTCCATGTAAAATTCTGTTTTCTACATAACTCAAGGTAACTAATATAGCTGGATTTTTTTTTTTCTTTATTTAAAAATTCTGGTAGCCAGGTGGGGAGAGCAAAAGACTGCATTCTAATTCAGTTGGGATAGGCTAAACCATGCTGGAATAGCAACTCCAGCATCACAGTGGCTTTAAACTTCATGGCTCTATTTTTCAATTGTACTACTTCTTCCTTAGGTCAGCAAAGACCCAGCTGAGAGTAGATTATATCTCTGTGCTGCAGCAATCGCCAACCACTCCTCCGTTGCTGTGTACCAAATTATCACAAATTAGCAGCTGGAAATAACACACACTATTATCTTACAGATTTTGTATACCAGAAACCTAGGTACCACTTAGCTGCGTCCTTGGATTTATGGTCTCTCAGTTCAGTTCAGTTCAGTCGTTCAGTCATGTTCGACTCTTTGAGACCTCATGAATCACAGCATGCCAGGCCTCCCTGTCCATCACCAACTCCCAGAGCTCACTCAGACTCATGTCCATCGAGTCGGTGATGCCATCCAGCCATCTCATCCTCTGTTGTCCCCTTCTCCTGCCCACAATCCCTCCCAGCATCAGGGTCTTTTCCAATGAGTCAACTCTTCCCATGAGGTGGCCAAAGTATTGGAGTTTCAGCTTCAGCACCAGTCCTTCCAATGAACACCCAGGACTGATCTCCTTTAGGATGGACTGGTTGGAACTCCTTGCAGTCCAAGAGACTCTCAAGAGTCTTTTCCAACACCACAGTTCAAAAGTATCAATTCTTCAGTGCTCAGCTTTCTTCACAGTCCAATTCTCATATCCATACATGACTACTGGAAAAGCCATAGCCTTGACTAGATGGACCTTTGTTGGCAAAGTAATATCTCTGGTTTTCAATATACTATCTAAGTTGGTCATAACTTTTCTTCCAAGGAGTAAGCGTCTTTTAATTTCACGGCTGCAGTCACCATATGCAGTGATTTTGGAGCCCCCAAAAATAAAGTCTGACACTGTTTCTACTGTTTCCCCATCTATTTCCCATGAAGTGATGGGGCCAGATGCCATGATCTTCATTTTCTGAATGTTGAGCTTTAAGCCAACTTTTTCACTCTCCACTTTCACTTTCAAGAGGCTTTTTAATTCCTCTTCACTTACTGCCATAAGGGTGGTGTCATCTGCATATCTGAGGTTGATATTTCTCCTGGCAGTCTTGATTCCAGCTTGTGCTTCTTCCAGCCCAGCATTTCTGATGATGTACACTGCATAGAAATTAAATAAACAGGGTGACAATATACAGCCTTGATGTACTCCTTTTCCTATTTGGAACCAGTCTGTTGTTCCATGTCCAGTTCTAACTGTTGCTTCCTGACCTGCATATAGGTTTCCCAAGAGGCAGGTCAGGTGGTCTGGTATTCCCATCTCTTTCAGAATTTTCCACAGTTGATTGTGATCCACACAGTCAAAGGCTTTGGCATAGTCAATAAAGCAGAAATAGATGTTTTTCTGGAACTCTCTTGCTTTTTCGATGATCCAGTGGATGTTGGCAATTTGATCTCTGCCTTTCCTAAAACCCACTTGAACATCAGGAAGTTCATAGTTCACATAGTGCTGAAGCCTGGCTTGGAGAATTTTGAGCATTACTTTGCTAGCATGTGAGATGAGTGCAATTGTGTGGTAGTTTGAGCATTCTTTGGCATTGCCTTTCTTTGGGATTGGAATGAAAACTGACCTTTTCCAGTCCTGTGGCCACTGCTGAGTTTTCCAAACTTGCTGGCATACTGAGTGCAGCACTTTCACAGCATCATTTTCAGGATTTGAAATAGCTCAACTAGAATTCTATGACCTCCACTAGCTTTGTTCGTAGTGATGCTTTCTAAGGCCCACTTGACTTCACATTCCAGGATGTCTGGCTCTAGGTGAGTGATCACACCATCGTGATTATCTTGGTCATGAAGATCTTTTTTGTACAGTTCTTCTGTGTATTCTTGCCACCTCTTCTTAATATCTTCTGCTTCTGTTATGGTCTCTCACAGGGCTCCAATCAAGATTTTAGGGCTAGGAGTTTCATCTGAATGTTTGACTAGGGAAGGATTCACTTCTAAGTTCATGTAGTTGTTGGCAAAAATCAGTCCCTTGCAGGCTGTGAGATGGGGACCTATGTTTCTTGCCATGTGGGCCTCACCACAGCAACTCAAACTATGGCACCTTGCTTCAGTAAAGCCCACAAGGTCAAGAATAGGCCTGCAAGACAGAACTTATAATCTTATGTTATATAATAATGGAAATGACAGCCATCACCTTTGCAATATTCTCCTGGTCAGTATTGAGTCATCAGACCAGTTTATACTCAAAAGGACTGCACAAGGACATGAATTCCAAGATACAGAGGTCTTTGGGGATCATCTTAGGCTCTGTCCACCACTCGCCAGCACAGAGAAAAGCAAACGTGAGGGGCCATGCACTGAACTAAAGACACAGCACTTCACTTATATTGCACTGGTCAAACCAAGTCACATGGTCATAACTGTCCTGGGAGGCGTGTGTGCTGGTGGTCAGTCATGTCTGACTCTGCAATGCCATGGACTGTACCCACCAGGTTCTTTTGTTCATGGGGATTCTCCGGGCAAGAATACTGGAGTGGGTTGCCATTTCCTTCTCCAGGGCATCTTCCCAACCCAAGGACTGAACCCATGTCTCCTGCACTGACAAGCAGATTCTTTACCACTGTGCCACTTGGGAAATTAGTGAAACTAATATCTTGGGAGAGCGGAGATGCAATTCTACATATGCCTGGGAAGAAAAGAAACAGGATACTTGCAAACACCCCCAATGACAGCCATGTTTGTCTATGAAATAAAAGTACTTTAGGCTCTGTAGAGGAATTCACCACTTACAGACAGATCAATGCATAAAATAACAGATTAAAAATTAACTAAATAAATTAGGTGCTCAGTCACTTTAGTCAGTCCGACTCTTTGTGACCCATAGACTGTAGCCCACCAGACTCCTCTGTCCTTGGGATTCTCCAGGCAAGAATACTGGAGTGGGTTGCCGTGCCCTGCTCCAGGAAATAAATTATACCATTATACAATTGTCTTAGCTTAGGCTCCCCTAGAAGCAAACCCCGAGATAAGAAATTGAGTAGAAGTAATTTATTTTAGAATTAATAATTTATTTAGATCATAGTGGGTAACGATGTGAAAGAATAAGGAAAGAAAGCTAAAAATGAGTGTGTGATAATAGTTGCTACTGTGGGCAGTTGGGGCTCAAACCCTCTGACAGTACTCCAAAGAAGATGTCTCATCTGTAGGATAAGTCAAGTAGGATATTTTCCCTTTAATGCCTGTCTGTCTTTGGCTCAGGACTGTTCCCAGGGGAACAGCTAGCCTGTACTTGATTGGGCTGAGAGAAAGTTCTCAGGTAAGGAGTTCTGAGTGCTTGTAATAGCTAAGTCAACCAGCATGGTGAGTGATAACATTTTTATGGGCCAGATCCAACAGCATCTTCTTCAAACCATTAGCCTTGTCCTGTGTGTAGACTGGAAGTCAGGGGAACTGGTTTCAGAATCAGGTTGTTATGCTAAGTGAACTGATAACTGTGTCACTGAAAATCTGTGCTTCTCTCCTACCCTGAGCTCAGCTTCTAAGTGTGTTTAGGGAAAAAAAGTAATAAGAAGGAAACTCTAAGCTTCTTAGCAGTGTATAATCAAGACAGCTTCTTTATTACCATTATTACTAATAGTGATGTGTAATAATAGTGATGGGTCTGAAAGGCCTTGTTCGCTTTTATTAATATCCTATTACCGGAGGATTGTAGAGGAAGAGGAAAGAGGGGGCAGTTTGCTATCATTACCAACAACTTTCCTAACTTCTTATCCACTGATGGTTGCTACTGAAGTGCTATGGAAGTGGTAGGGCTGAAGGCGTCAGAGGGTGGGGGCTCTGGAGGTTAAGACACAGGAAGAGGAAGGTCACCTCGTGGCTTGTGTGACGTCTGTCTCTGTGCGATCACGTGCTAGGGCTGTAATGATGCGTGTTCAGCTGGTCAGTTTTGTCCGACTCTTTGCAATCCCAAGGACTGTAGCCCGCCAGACTCCTCTATCCTTGGATTTCCCAGGTAGGGATACTGGAGTGGGTTCCCCTTTGCTCCTTAGCAGGATCTTCCCAACCCAGGGATCGAATCCATATCTCCTGTATTGGCAGGTGTATTCTTTACCACTGCACCACCTGGGAAGCCCCAGGGCTGTAATAATAAAGTACCACAAAGTAGGTGGCCCAAACAGCAGAAATGCTTTGTCTCAGTGTTCTGGAGGCTGGAAGGCTGGGAGCGAGTTGTTTGGATTGTTTACTCCTGAGTGTTGTGAGGAAGACTCCGTTCCAGTCCTCTCGCCTAGCTTTGTATGACTTGCTGGCAATCTTTAACATTTCTTGGCATGTAGGAGAAACACCCCGACCCCTCCCTTCATCTTCACATGGCCCTGGCTTTGGGTACACGTCTGTGTCCAAGTTTCCTTTTTTTTTTTTAAATGACACCAGTCATATTTGATTGAATGACCACATCTTAGCTAATTATACTAATATCTGCGGCAACCTAGTCCAAATCAGGTCACATTCCGAGGTCCTGGGGGTTAGGAATTCAAACTATTAATTTGAAAGGAGGGACACTATTCAACCCATAATATCACATAATTCAAAATATATTGTTTCTCTATAGGTCCAAAGTTCAGCTTTCCACCTAAATCCTAAAGACTCCATGAAGATCCTCTCTTTGTAACCATATTGAAGTCTGTCTTCACAACGTAACAACCTGCAACTGATTTTAGATAAGCTTGCATTTTTCCCTGTTACACATGTGCAAATATCTCCAAGTCAAGTTCCTCAAAGACTGGGATCATAGGAAACATAAGTCCAAGATGGGACACATTTTACATTGTCTTAATATGTGCTGACAGAACATCAGGTAACTTGTAACCTTTTTCAAAATAAGTTCTAGAAAGGCAGAGGATCCAGGACCAAATTGCCAACATCCACTGGATCATAGAAAAAGCAAAGGAATTCCAAAAAAACATCTACGTCTGCTTCATTGACTATGCTAAAGTCTTTGACTCTGTGGATCATAACAAACTGTGGAAAATTCTTCAAGAGATGGGAATACCAGACCACTTGACCTGCCTCTTGAGAAACCTGTATGCAGGTCAGGAAGCAACAGTCACAACTGGACATGAAGCAATGGACTGATTTCAAATTGAGAAAGTAGTACACCAAGGCTGTATATTGTCACACTGTTTAATTAACTTACATGCAGAGTACTCATATGAAATTCTGGGCTGGATGAATCTCAAGCTGGAATCAAGATTGCTGGGAGAAATATCAATAACTTCAGATATGCAGATGACACCACCCTAATGGCAGAAAGAGAAGAGGAACTAAAATGCCTCTTCATGAAAGTAAAAGAGGACAGTGAAAAAGCTGGCTTAAAATTCAACATTCAAAACACCAAGATCATGGCATCTGGTCCCATCACTTCATGGCAAATAGATGGGGAAGCAATGGAAACAGTAACAGACTTTATTTTCTTGGGCTCCGATCACTACGGATGGTGACTGTAGCCATGAAATTAAAAGATGCTTGCTCCTTGGAAGAAAAGCAATGACAAAACTAGGCAGTGTATTAAAAAGCAGAGACATTACTTTGCTGACAAAGGTTTGCATAGTCACAGCTATGATTTTTCCAGTAGTCATGGTACGGATGTGAGAGTTGGACCATAAAGAAGGCTAAGCACTGAAGAACTGATGCTTTCGAACTGCTACAGAAGACTCTTGAGAGTCCCTTGAATAACAAGGAGATCAAACCAGTCAATCCTAGAGGAAATCAACTCTGATTAATCACTGGAAAGACTGATGCTGAAGCTGAAGCTCCACTATCCTTACTACCTGATGTGACGAGCTAACTCATTGAAAAGACCTTTATGCTGGCAAAGAATGAGGGCAGAAGCGGGCACCAGTGGATGAGATGGTTGAATGGCATCACTGTTTAATGGGCATGAGTTTGAACAAGCTGCAGGAGATAGTGAAGGACATGGAAGCCTGGCATGCTGCAGTCCATGGGGTCGCAAAGAGTTGGACATGACTGAGCTACTGAACAACTCTAGGTGAGCAGTAGTTCACAGCCTTACAGAACTTTACAAATACAATTCCTGAGCTGCATACAGATCCGGAGAATCATATTTGGGGATATAAAATCAAAAAGGCTGTATGCTCCTAAGTTTCTTTTGTGATTTTGATTCAGCCATACTCATTGGACAATACTTAGAAACTTTTAGGATAGAGTTCACTTCCCACTGAGCCTTTGACCACTGCTTTCAAGGCTAATGTCAGTTTTATATATTTCTAATTTTTCTGGGACAACAAAGTATAGAGCTTAATGTCTTAAAGCTCCTAGGCATGATATTGGCAGAGATTCGTGATCAAATATGGGAAGTTATGAGTTAATCAGAGTGAAATAAATTTCCTTACTGTAGGACTTTTTAATAATTTTAATAGGATAATGTACATTGTGAACTGAGGTAAAGAAGATAATACAAAACTCTTACCTTCTTTTTAAATTTTGTTTATTTATTTTGGCCTCATCAAGCAGGTTGTGGAATCTCAGTTTCCTAACCAGTGACTGAACCACAAGTTCACCAGGGAACTCCCTCTTCCAGCTTCTTTTATTAAAGAAACTTTTTTTCCTAGAACATCTCCCAAGACAATTCCTTTTAAGGACACTTTTTGGAAAGTGAAGCTATTTTCAGGCGGCCTAACTCTCAGCTCCAACGTACTATTCACATTAGATAAGACCTCTTTGACTTTTTTTTTTTCATCTATAAAGTTGAGGAAATTTGCTCCAACATATTTCTAGATCTTTTAAAAATAGCTTACTGATTTGGGGCTCACGATTTGTCATGATGTTATTTAATATAAAGCCTGCTTTCCTGTGGTACCTTTGCTTCTTTCTATCACATTAGGGAGAAACTGAGTTTCTGCTGTTACAAGGTACTCTGCTAGGCACTTCTGGGAGATGAATGAGAAAGAATAAGGACACTTCTCCTCAAGGAAGTCGTGTTGGCGAGTCAGACACATACACTTCCATTTCTCTCTTCCCTCTGTTCCCTCGCTCCTCCTATCACCTACGTCTGTCTCTGGTACCCAGAAGAAATACATGCAGCCAAAGACGCAGTACGGTGCTCTGTTATTTCTCTATTTGTCTTCATTATCTCCAGAAAGAAGATATGCCAACATAAAAACTAGGAAGGTCAACTGTCCCTTCTCCTAAAATGGGAAGTGTTTTAAATGGTTTCTTAGAAAAAATGGGTGTTGGATCCCTTTGTGACTCCCTTTAAATTAAAATGAGCAAGGAGAGGGACTTCCCTGGTGTTCCAGTGGTTAAGATTCCACACTGGCACTGCAGGGGCATGGGTTCGATCCCTGGTGGGGGAAGTAAGATCTCTCATGTTGTATGATCCGAAAAAGAAAAATAAATAAGCAAAATAAAATAACTAGTTTCTTCTAAAAGAATAGTGAATGATTATTTTTAAAAATAAAAATAAAGTTATCACAGAGAACAAGCAGAATGACAAGTAAACCCAATGCTGTAGGCGAGTTTGGACTGACCTCCAAAACAGTTGCTGATAGGAGAGAACCTGTTCATGCTGAGCAGGCAACGCAGAGGGGAAGCAGCTGTGTGCTCGCCCCTGCTGCCTGTCTCTCCTGCTTGCGAGATGCTGCCGCGTGCCCTGGGGTCGTGATTCCAGATGCTGGATGTTTGGTTTGAGGTCTTGAGGGTAGCCTGCTGAGCAGTGGTTCTCAAGACATCAGTACCTCCTTCTAGGGTGTGGTGGCCAAGGTTAGCAAGTAAAAATACAGGATGCCTAGTAAAATATGGATTTCAAATACATAAATTTCTTTCATTGGAAGTATGTCCCAAATATTGTATAGGACAAATTTATATTGAGAAATATTTTGCTGTTTCTCTGAAGTTCAAATATAACAAAGCATCCTGGATTTAATCAGATAAGCCTACTCTAGAGAGATTTTTTTTTTTAATAATTTGTGGCAGGAATTTTGTCGCCATGGTGATGGAGGGAGGAGGGATGCAAGACATTGTGCACATGTTGCCCACTCTTACAGAACAGAGAACTGTCCCAAAGCCATGTGACTTCTGAATATCCTACTGGACACTCATGAAAACAAAGTAGGAGTCATTTTAATCTATAATGAATTTAACATGTAATAGAGTCTTAAAAATCAGAAGGCAACAACTATATAAATTAAAGGATGATTCTATTAATACCCTTTTTCATTTCGTATGTCACCAACAGTCATTCCGGAAAATCGCATCACTTGTGGCACCAGTGCGCGTGGTATTTGAGTCACCAAATGTCACGCAAATTATCTGTGGCTGTCACCATCATACGTGACACACATCTATACGTGTGTGCCCAAGTACTGGATTATTCACTATTCTTACAGTATTGAGCCCAGATTCTTACATATGAAAAAAGGTATCTATTTCTCTTTTTCATTAAAATTAGGACATAAAATATTTTGTTAAAAATATTTGTGGAGATAGATCACATTACCTATGAATTCATTTAGGAGAGGATGGGGGACTTGGGTTTGATCAGTTCAACACCCACTGGTGGAGGGGCTTTGGACCTGTTTTGTCTACAAGGCAATGTGGATAGGCTCCAGTGAAAAAAAAGAACTTTGAAAGAAGAAAGGGTCTAAAATTTTAGAAGAAAAATCAAAACAGCATGATTGTGCAAACGATTGCAACCTTTTCACCTTTTCTTTTCTCATCTCTCTAAATCCCCCTGAGAAACACAGAATTCCAAACTTGATTCTGCTTTGAATATTTTTTAAATGTTATTTTTTTCCTCTAAGTTTTTGGACACTAATTACATCACTGCAGGTTAGACATTTCTTTGCATTAGTTCAGATTGTGCTTTATGAATTCTGACAGATCTGAATGGAAAAGAAAGTCAAACCCTGAGGCGCCATAAGGGCTTAGCAATACCAATACTTCCATGAGCATAAGTAATTATAATGTTGATTAGACTTTTAAAAACTCTATTTCTGAGTGAATACATTGTCTCACCATGTAGAAGACAGACCTAAATCCTGAAGACATCCAAACGTAATGATTACAATTCACTTTCTAGTCTATTAAGCAATTTGTCTAGCAATTAACTTTCTATATTGTTCTCTGAACCACTGTTATCATAATAAATAACATTTGGATAAAACCAAAGTTGGGGAAGCTATGAAGCTGTCCTGGGGAGAAGAAGGGAAAAAATAGATGCCAGTGACAAAGAGAGACGACAAAGAGGAGGAATAGCAATGAACTGGGGTGCTCCAGTTATCATTGCTGCGTAATAAATCCCCCTCAGGTCAGCAGCTAAAAGCAACAGCCACATTAATGATTTCACAATTTGGGGGTCAGGAATTAATAGAGGGTTCAGGTACGCAATTCTTCTGCTCCATGTGGCATGCACTGGGGTCGCTCAGGTATTTGGCTGGAGGATGGGCTGGCCTGCAAGGTTCAAGATGACCCATCTCACGGGCTCAATGCCTTGACAAGGAGGAGGGAAGCCTCAGCTTGCCTGGGCCTCTTGTGCTCTCCACATCACCTTTTCTGCAGAGTAACAAAGCTAGCTGCTTACGTGGTGGCTCAGGAGCGCTTCCCGTGAAGAGAAAGCAGAAGCAGCCCAGAAGCCGATGCAGCGTCGTTTCCGCTGTATTCTCTTCGTCACCGTCACAGGCAGTGGATAAACTGAGAGGGAAGGAAGATAAACACGCCCCATCAATGGAAAAAGATCGAGGAATCTTGGGCCAATTAATCCACCAAATCCGAAGGGAAAAAAAGAGATCAGTGGATACACATTACACCACCCCAAGATGCAAACTCTCATGTCCATGCAGAAAAAAACAGTGAGAAAAGAGAGGGAAACGGCCCAGTTGTAAAAAGAATAGGAAGGTCAGCAGAGGCACTGCCCTGTGCTTCTGGAGGAGTCTGACAACGAGTTTCATTTACATCAGGAAAGATTACAGCATCTATGATATGAGAAAGTTATATTAGCAGTTTAAAAAGTATACCAGGCGAATATTTTGAAGTATTTTATTACCCGTATTTTATTCCTATAAGATTACTTCTCCAAAGCCCCTCTTCAGAGTGACAGAAGAACACAGCAAAGACAAAAGTTTATATGTTCCCATTTGGCCTTCCTCATCAAGTTCATCAAGCCCATTATACACAACGGTGTAAGAGTCTCAGGTTGTTTACCGCTAGTAAGGACTTGTAGTTTTAAATGAGGCTGAACTGATGGGGAATCAGAAATCAAAGTTGTAAAAGGGACCACGAATAGAAGGATAAAGACACAAGAACTGTGCTGTGTTACGCCACTCACAGTTACTTTTTCTATGTGAACACGGCAGAGGCAGGAAGCACGTGGGCCAGAGGAGAGCTCTTTATTGACACAACCAGACCAACAACCAGAATACCTTTGCAGCACGAGTCCCTCACATCCAGAACCACAGCCTTCTTGATGAGAGCCATGGAATCTTTTCAGTTGTGTTGGCGGGTGGGGGTTGAAGAATAATGGATTTTCTGTTTATGTTCAGGAGAGAAGCTGCCTCCACTCACCTCCCAAAATAAGAGAGGAAAAAACCTTTTGTTGTTTTCCAATGAAGATGGAAAGGATGCTAGGTTTTTACCCTAACCATCTGGATTGTAAATCAAATCTCTCTAGGAGTCAGCCAGCCCAGAGTGTTCCACCTACAGAGGTCTCTGGCTTCACATCTTTTTATAGATATATTCCTAGGAGCCAACCTGGGTGCTTATCTCCGGATGTTTGGTTTGGGGAGAGATAAGAAAGTTTTATTATCCTTTCAGATCAGAGCAATTAGCTGTATCATTAGGGAAACAAATGGCTACAGATCTAATCCTTATGGTATGTGAAAATGTGTCCAGGGGAAATGAAAGCCAATATTCTCTATCTTTATATCATTTACATTTCTATGTCTCGGGAGACTCAGGCTTTTTATGATAGCACTAAGGAATCCAGGGAAGTTTTATTTCCCCACCATGATGTAACAGCGGTTTTTGACATGCAGTGTGGCAATAAAAAAACCCTTGCTAATCTGGGGGGTGCAGGTGGAGGTATATTTACGGTCAGCAAGACTAAGCTAAATATGCTGCTCAAGTCAGTCAATTTCTTTTGTTTTTACCTTCAAGTAATCTGATCACAAAGGTGTAAGTAAATAGGGCTTTCTTTTTTCCCCTATAATAAGTGGTTGTTAGAGGGGAAAATGGTTAAAGATAAGTGAATAGATGAGTAGTTCAATCTGTACTCAATCATCAAGGGTCCTCAATCACCGAGGCCTCCTCCGAGCTTCTCACTGCCGCCAGTATGTGTCTTGCTGGTTGCAAGATGGCTGCTCTACTTCCATTAGAATGGCATCACATGCGCATTCTAATCAGCAAGAAAGGGGAGACGCAAAGGCTAGAGGCTTTTTCTCTTCTTTCTCTTGGAAGCAGTAACTTCTGAGAAACTTACCCAGTAATTTTTACTTATATCTCACTGCCATCCCTAGCGAAAGGAAGTCTGAAAAGGTAAATATTGCACTGATCACTTTGACACCCTGAATATAACTGGGTTTCTTGTAGCAAGTAGGATGGAAGGAAGAGCTAACAGAATCACCACCAGTAATGTCCCCCATCCCTTGATCCTCAGTGTAAAGAAGACTGAAAATCCCAGGCGGCTTGGGAGTAGCCTGAAAGCGGAAGAAGTTTCCATCCCACTGCCTGTCTGGAACTGCGGGAGGAAACTTCTCAGTTGGCATTGTCTCAGGATGGATGGGTAGGACGGTGTGTTTAGGCAGAGAGAAGACCTGACGATGCAGAGACCCCGGGAGGCAGAAGAGGATGCAGAAGATGGATCTGGTTGCCAGACGAAACAGCAGCATCTGCATCATTTCCTGTCCAGGCCCCCCAACCAAATGTGACCTGGTACCTCAGCAGCAGATGAACTGCTACAAAGACTGGTCTCTAAGGAGCTGGTGGAGGTTGGCAAAGTGCTGAGGCCAGACGGTAGACCACATACACTGCCCCAACACAAGTGACGGATATACACTCCCCCTGCACCCAGGACCACGGGGAGGATGGAAAGAAAGGCTATGAGCTTTGAATTGTGTGACTGACTCTAAATCCTGAACTGAACCTAATTAACTGAGAGACTAATTTTTAAACCAAATGTGCCTAAATTATCCTTAATCTGCAAGGTCAAAATTATTTTTCCCCACCATCTGAAGAAATGGTGAGTGGGGATAGGGTGAGGTCCTGAGTCAGCTGAATTCAGTCATGAAGATATGAAAAAGTTACATTTCTACAGACTTGAGTAGTATATACTTTTAAAAGCTATAGTCATGAGTAAGTCTATGCTTATGGTGGGAAAGGCATTCAACATTAGAAATAAGTGTCTGACCATTTTGGATACACAAGCAAAGAAGTTCCTTTATTCAGACAACAGTGACAAAGCCTCCCATAAACAGATGCTTGCATCATTCGAACAGCTAGATTGCAACTAGTAAAGTGGGGGTACAGACGGTCTCTGGGGCTCTCTGAGCACAGAATAGGGGGCCCCAAAAAGACAGCTTCTGCGTGTTCAGGTGCTGAATAAGGTGACTCTACGGTGCACATAAGGCTGAGGAAGTCTCAGCAACCTCGGGAGAGATACTGGGCAATATCGCTGTCTCAGTACCCAGGTCACTCCTAGAGAAAGCAAGAAAGAGAACGTTTTTCAGGACTTAGCTGTCACTGCAAGGAATTCTTAGGAGGAAGTGATAGAAGCGGAAGATGATCAGAAGATAATAATGATGACATACACTTATAATAGCTATTATTGGCTATAAATTTCTACTCTGTGGGAAACATGAAAATAATAGTTATTTATCATCTTCAGTTCTCAATGATTCTTGTGAGGCAGGTATTTTTATCCCCACATTTGCATGTGAAGAAACAGACTCGGGGGATTAAGGCACTTTAAGCCGATGGTGGCCAGTGAGTCCCATGTCAAAGCAGGGTGCTTTTCACTACGCCGGTACATAGGTGGCTACTGCACAGAACCAGGGAAACAGTCTTCGGTCATTATCCCAATCCTCTCACTCGGAACGTGGGCAGAGGTTGTCAGAGACAAGGAGTGGGTTTCACCCTTTGTCCCTGGATGCCCCACCTCCCACTCTTCTCAAAGAGGCAGTGCCTGAAGCTCCCTGTGCTTCCGTCTGGGTCCCTAACCAACAAAATATGGGTCCCTAAGTGGGAGGAATAGGATCTTACACAGACAGTTTGTGGTAACAGCAATAGACTCCTGATTCCTAAAAGATGCAGTCAGTGTTCCTGGTATAAACACAGAGAATTTTCTGGAATTCATAACCAATTACTTGTGTATTTGGGATTTTTCCATTACATTCTTTGAGATACTCCCTCTCAACCTCATAATAAGTGATGTCACCCCTGGACGGCCACCAGGGAGCACAGGGATTTCATGTGTCTTAAATCTGTGTCCAAATTATAATAGCATAACTAAGTCACATTATAGTATTTATAAATATTCAACTCATTATTTTCTTTGACTCACTGGAGTATAGCACTTTAAAAAAAATCCAAACATCAATTTTTGGTTTATTTCTCAGAATACAACTCATTACATCCAGAGTTTTATGAGTCCTTTTGGGAAGATAAGGACAGATCAAATCTTACTCATAACAAAGGAAAACAACCATTGCAGCTACTCTGTGGCTTCCAGCTCTTGGATCTAACTTCTTCCTTTTGCCCAAACTTCTAAGGGTTCTGTGGGGTGAAAAGATAAGGGAAGGAGAATTACAGTGTGTCCTTCCCTGACTCAGGATAAGAGGATCTGATGCTTGGGAATTGATATTCCAAATATTTTGAG
Source organism: Aepyceros melampus (assembly GCA_006408695.1). NCBI lineage: Eukaryota > Metazoa > Chordata > Mammalia > Artiodactyla > Bovidae > Aepyceros > Aepyceros melampus. The sequence goes on along the minus strand of SJXQ01006901.1, from coordinate 80,774 downwards.
CTTTTCATATATATATAAAAAAAGTAGAAAGAATATGGTATTTATTGACATATTTCATGGACTAAATTTAAAACTTCGCTGTCACAGACTTTTGAAGTAATTTATAACCCGGCCCACACTGAAAGGTCCACAAATATGGATCTATAATGGGATAATGTCATCTCCTGTGTTGCCCTTAAAAGTGATCTTGTAAGAAGAAGGGAGTAAGTCCAAGATGGAGGATCAAGGCTGGTCTTGATTCAACAGCAGGACAAGTCACAATGCCTTATGGGTCAGACACACTTGGACTTGATCTGGGTTGGATATGGCAGATGAGTTTTGCTAGAAAGAATGTCTAGAGTAGACTAAAGCAAACTTAGCTTAGTGGGACAAGACCAGAGCCAAATATTGGGGTAGAATCTCAAAGATGTTTACAAATAATAGATTCTAGTCCCCTAGAGAAGAGAATGAAAGTGCTGCG
>SJXQ01006901.1:3246-72014 GCA_006408695.1 Aepyceros melampus | reverse complement strand
GCAGGCCTGCGTGCTCAGCCGCAGAGTCCCGTCAACTCTGCGCCCCCCTGGGCTGTAGGCCGCCAGGCTCCTCTGTCCAGAGGATTCCCCGGGCGAGAAGACCCGGGTGGGCTGCCATTCCGTTCTCCAGGGGGATCTGCTCACACCTCTCCGTTAAGCTTCCTTTTGCTCCTGAACGGAACTTGGTCTCGTTCTGTTGTCTGGAGCGACGCCGGGCGGGAGAGCCCTTGTGGACTGCAGAGGCTTCGTGGTGGGGCCGCTGCGCCGGTCTCGGGCCAGGGCCTGAGGAGCTGCGGGCGTTCACTTCCCGCCCTGGGGAGCACGCTCAGATCCCTGAGCCTGCAGCTGGGAAGTTCACCCGCCCGGAAGGCGCACGTGCAGAAGCCCTGAAACTGCAAGAGAGGGAAAGGGCCCCCGGAGCCCAGGCGTCAGTCAACACAGATGAGGCCCCAGACCTGTGCACGGACCCTTCTTGGACCCTCCAACTCTACATGACCGCCAAATAAACACACTGAGTGGCCCCAGGCAGTGCCCCCGGAGGCAGGAGAATCGCCTAGCTAACATGTCTAACCTGAAGATGTTGAGCTGAATGAAATGACTCTTGTTATAAGGGATTCAGTTTTGGCTGCTTTGTGAAGTGACAGGAGGTAGATTGACTTTTATCCTTCAAAGAAGGCATGACTCTCTACTCCTTTAAAAAAAAGTTATAATTACTTAATGATTGATTGATATGCAAAGAAACTATAATCAATACTTAAGAATGAGGATGATGGGGGAAAAAAAAGAATGAGGATGCTGAATGCTGGCTTCACAGGTTCAGAAGCAGATTTCTGGCTGTTTTCTAAGATAGTCTAAACCACAATAATATCAAGAATATCTCCTCTTATAAATAAAAAATACCATCATACCGTCCAATTTAATTCCAATACAGTTTTCCTGCAGGCCTATCGAATGAGTCTACCCCAATGGTGTGTAATGTAGTGATTATAGGTGCGCTTTATCAGATACTGATACAGGATCCATCAAAATTTTTAGATTTGTTTGAGGATGTACAGCATTTTCAGAACTGAATCCCAAAGAACCTTCCGCACCCTCTACCAACCCATCTACCAACCCCACTAACAGCAGACAGAAAATATCTAGCGATTTTCTTGATGTGGTCTGAATCTGATGTGCAGGAGAATATAGTTTCTGTTGGTTTTAATCACATATGTCATCTCCAATGCCTGGAATAGGGCCTGTGGCATAGTAGAAATTCAATAAATACTATTAATAAAATACATCACTGAATTAGAAAAAAATTAAAAATACAATTCTGGGAAAAGTGTTCACTTTCTAAGGTTATCAGACCACCAGCACCTCTTCAGGACCTTAGGAATGAATAGCTGCTATTCAAAAGACTACAATACCAATGTATATCATTTTAAATTTAAGAAATTACAGAAGGGGAATGAAGAATAACATAACTAATACCTATGTACCCTTACCAGCTTAAGTGACAATATATTGCCAACAGTGTTCAATTCACCCAGTATGGCCCTCCCTAGGAGACTTCCCACTCTTCCCTGCAGTGTAATCCCTGGGCTTAATTTGGTGTTTATCTATCTCATATTTTTTTGGTAATTATATTATATGGATATGCATCTTTGAGTAACAATAGTTTTATGTTGCATGTTTCTTTAAATTATCAATTGAAATAAAGTTGATGTGCAATATTATGTTAGTTTCAGGTATACAACATAATGATTTGACATTTGTGTATATTGTTAAATGATCAACACAGTAAGCCTACAAACCATCTGTCCCCATATAAAGTTACTACAGCATTATTGATCATATTCCTTATGCTGTATATTACATCCCATGGTTTATTATTGTGTTGCATATTTTAAATTGTGTGTTACCATGCTCTGAATTCTTCTGCCATTTACCTTCCTTTGTATTTAAATGTACATCCTTCTAGAAGTCCTACACACATGCCTGTGCACATACATACAGATACATGCTACTTGGTAGCCTCATTTTTTTCTTTACGGTTTTTCATCTAAAATATTTCACAAGAAGTAATATAACGAATTCATTTGGACATCCCTCAAGATATAAAATGTTGCAAATATACTAGAAACCTATGTGTGCCCTTCACTGCATTTGCCTCCTTCATGCCCACTCCTGTCCTCCCATAACCAGGATCCGACATTATTTTATATCCTCTCAAAATATCTAATATTCGTTTTTATTATTTTAAAGCTTTATATAGCATCCTCTTCTAGAAAGAAAAATACTGACTTTTTGAGAGTCTGGGCTTTCTACAGGGGTGTCAATTCCAACACCCCATCTACAAAGCATCCCATGCTAATTTCAGGTCCTGTCTACAGCTTAGCTTCCAGATTCCTCAGGACTTGAGATGCCCCAGGGCAGCCTGTAGGCATCACCACCATCAGGTTTTCTCTCTTCATTTTTGACACGGGCAGATTTTCATTGTTTTATTGTGAGCTCATTTACACATTTAAAATATATTTATTTTACTTTATACAGCAGAGAGTTTTTCAAAATATCAAAGTTGCTAAATTTCTGGAGGTAAACGTCTCAAGTTTTTCCTAAATATTCTAAATACATGGCAGTCAGCACAAGCATACCGCCATCTCCCATAAGAATTTTACAGTTTAAATGGCTGACAGATACTTATGAAACATCTGCTGGAATTTTTTTTTTAGAGGTGTGTCAATTTCTTTAAACAACTCACTTTGTTTCAGTGTTAATGTATTCATATGATAATTTTTGTTTACATAAACACGTTTTAAAATAGAGAATAACAACATATGCCTAAGAGATTAAAAAAACTAGCAGACGTTTCCTTTGTTAGAGGGAAATCTTTCAGAGGCAATTGGTAGAGTATTTTGTAAAAAATGTAAGGCAAAAACAAAAAAAGAGGACAGTGTCCAAAACGGTTAGACCAGGCTTAGTGACAGAACATTTCTGAATTGAATTGATTAACTCAAGTATGAGGAGGAGCCTATTGTCTAATGAAAGGGGGTTTCGGTGATGACAGTAAAGAAGAACAACTCCGTCACCACCAATGGAGCTCTGTGAAAAGTCTGTGTAATAGAAATTATATGCAGCACAACAAATAGACCGGTATTCCAAGTGAGGTTCAAGTTTGGAGGTTATGATTATCTTTCTATTGGCTACATGAGTTAGTCTTTGTTTTGCTTTGATACTCTTTCTACATTTGAAAATCCTTCCTGATTTAGTAAGCGTTCCCCATCTTCATTTGCCCCTCCCGCAGTGTCTAAACTTCTCTGCCCTGCTCTAGCCTCTGGAGGCTGATTCCCTGTCATAGCGGTCACTTTTGGACCCTTGACTTTCAGTTGATGCAGCTAATGAGAGAGGCCCTGGCTGGGAACAGAGGGTAGAAAGAGAATGCATTTGATTGTTGATTTCCCCAGCACCCTCCCTGACAGGTAGTCATGGAGTATTTGCATCCCTCTACCCAAGGCCCCAACTCCAGCCAGATAATATTTCTATCAGTTACCATCTCCTCATTATGATAATTCTCCCACTCTTGCCCCTCTGGCATTGGGTGGTCCTTTTACCTCTTACTAGTATCCCCATAGTCCATAAACACTGCCCATATCTTTATTAAACTCTTTACAAATTATCCAGCTTGATTATATCATGTAATTTTTGCTGGAACCCCGACTGATATAGATGGATGATTTTAGTATGAGATGAGACTGAAGAGATAGGCAGGGGAACAGTCATGCTAACATGATCAGATACATTTTGAAAAAAGATTTATCTGGCTGTAATACTGAAAACAAATGTAAGAAAGCCAGAATGGATGTGGGTATATCAATTAGGACATTTTATCAGCTGCCCAAGAGAGACTAATTGTGCTTGTTATGGATAAGATGAGGAGATAATGAAGATTACTTACCCCTAGGTTTCCAGCTTGCATAACCAGATAATATAGTGGCTTTAACATGGAGAATGCTGGAAGAAAAAAAACAAACAAAACAGGCTTTCCAAGTCAAGCAAGTGAGCACAGTGAGGAGCTCCTTTAGTTTGATTCAGAGTATATTTGATATAGGGGCTTTTGCAGCATTCAGGATAAAGGCAGGTAACCAGCTGGATATATGAGCTTTCTGAAGCTCAGAAAAGAATATCTAAAGATGTAAATTTGTGAGACGTTGACCTAAGGACAGAGTAAAGAGTGAAAAGAGGAGAGGGCTAGGAATGAGATTTGAGGAATCTCATCACTTAGTGACTGGTTAGAGGCAAAGTATGCGAGCGGACTAAAAAGGAACAGCCAGAGAGAAAAGAGGAAATCCACCTCTAGAAATAAGTCTCTGTGTAATAAGAATACCTGACAGTCTGACTGATAAGAGTTTCTAACATGCAGACCCAGCTCACCCGGTGATGGCAGCCGAGGGTGGCAAAGTCTCATTAGGTTTCTTTCCAACCCTGGAAAACTACAGAGACAGTGCAGCTAAAAGCAGGGTTAGAAACAGTGGTTTCAGACCCAGATAACCCAGATTGGCATCCTAGCTTTGCCTCTATCAAGTATAACCTCAGGCAAGTTGCTTCACCTGTCTCATTGGTAAAATGGGGATAAATTATTTTTTCACCTTGAGATTTTATGAAAATTAGATAAAATAAATGTATTCAAAGTCTATATAGCACAGTTCATGATGGAGTAAATGTTGGATATCTTTCTTATTTCTCATGGAAAATTAGAAAATAACACTAGGAAAGCAAACAAAATAAAAAACATAAGAACAATGAGTAAAATTTAATAAAATACCTGGATGCACTTCATTCAAAAGGATGGAGGGATTGGAGAATGAGGAAAAAGCAGGGTCAGAACCCCAGGAGTAGCCTCAACCTGCAGAACTGAGGTTTCCTGGCGGGGACCAGCCCCGGTGGATCCAGGGATATTCAGAGTGGGGACAGAGCAGGCGAGATAGGACAGGATAGGAGAGAACAGGATAGCTCAGGAAGAATCGTATAGTAGGAAATTAGTGGAAGAAAAGGAGGCTAAATAACTTGGTTTACATGGAAAGCCAATAAACCTCGAGACAAGAGGTTTGCACCATCTACATTAGGCCACGGCGTCCGTTTGAATATCAGAGAGTGCCTCGCCCTGGGCTCTCTCTCTTACCGATCTTAGCAGCCAGGACAGGTAAGTAGGCATGGCGAGTCTCCGCGCCCCAGATGGGAATTCAGCCGAAAAAGGGGAGAAAAAGGAGAGAAAAGAACGACATGGGGAAACCCAGCGTCAGTGTAAGGCTCCAAATGGAAAAAAGGGGCCGTTTATTTTTCAAACTCAGCTTATATACCCCAAGTTGTACATAATGGAATGTGCAGAGTTACGCAGGGGCAGCAGTCCTGATCCTCATTGAGACAAGGCTTTCTTTTTTGCATACTCTCCCGTTACAAAAGGTCTCAGGCGGTTTACATTATCTTCTGGCCAAGAGGCCTGTTAACATTTCTATGGCTCTCTTCTGATGAGGCTTTATTAGAAGACTCAGAAGACTCATTTGTGTCAATCTTTCCAAAGTCTGAACGCCACTCTCAGAGAACACTAAATAAAAATACAGCAATTTGTAATAAAAGGAAGTACAGTGATTTATAGCAAAGAAAAAGTAACTTACTCAAAAGTCTAGTATTGCTAACATCAAAACTACTATATATCCTTTTCCATATCCCATTTACATTGATTACATCTTCCTGGGTGCCTGATAGATAAAAAATAAGGAGGTCTGGCAGCAATCATTGAGTCAACCATGAAATCCTGTCACCAATATGAATTTGAAAAGGCTCTGAAACTTTAAGATACTTAAAGGCTTTTGTGCCCCTCACAGTTGGGAGGGTGAGTAATTCACAAGCTTGTAGAAGGTCAGGGGAACTTGTTAGGCAGGCTAGAGCGTTATCAAAGGGGGTTTGGGCTGAAACACTCCTTTCAAATGCAGGAAGCTAAAACTTTGAATTAACTTTTTCCAGAGAAAGTCAGAAAATAATGGGAAAACAGACAAATTCTTATTTGGGAGGGCACATGTTCAGGAAAAACCAGGGAGAAATCCGATGACTCAGATTGCCTGCCATCTGAGTTTGCCACATGACCCTGTCACAGTGGGATTCCTCGCTCTGGCTCCCGACAGTTTCCCACCAGCTTCAGTGCCCCTTCTAGTGCTCTTGTAAAAAGAAAAAGCAGTGAAAAGGTCAAAAAGGAAAGGAGAGTGGGAAAATGAGGGAAGAGGCTGGCCTTCCACCAACTAACACGTGACCCTGTCATGGGTGGGATTCCTCACTCTGGCTCCCGACAGCGGGTTGCAGTCCATGGGGTCTCAAAGATTCTGTTACTACTGAGCGACTAAGCATAGCACAGCACAATATTAAATTTTCCCTCCTTATTAGCAAAATTCCTCTTAATGATAGTTTTAGAGTTTTTGTTGCTGCTGTTATTGTGTGCGCGTGGGGAGGTATGTGTGTACATGTGTGTGTTTAGGGCACCAATGCATTCAGGTAAGTGGCGACATTTCTCAGCCCAGGTTGAACAGTCGTATGACTGCTGTAACTGCCGTTGGGCTCTTGGCTGGGAATCTGAGACAGGCTCCTTCGGCCGGGACAGAGTTGAGGGTACCTCTCTCTGCCTTTCCATCTTCCAGCCTTTTGCTGCCTGGTAGGGGGATGGAATGCTGCAGCCCTCACTTGAGCTCATGAAGGGAACCATGGAAATGGAAGCTGCCAATAGCCTGGACTTTGAAAAACTATTTATTTATTTATCTGTGTGGGGTCTTAGTTTCGACATGCAGGCTTTCTTACTGTGGTGTGCGGGCTTAGTTGCCCCATGACATATGGGATCTTATTTCCCCTATCAGGGATCAAACCAGTGTCCCCTCCATTGGCAGGTGGATTCTTCACCACTGGACCAACAAGGAAGTCCCCAAACTGGACTTTTAAGGAACATGGGAACATCATAACAGCCTAGATTTATTTATTTTGGATTTATTTTCTTTTATTTTTTAATTTATTTTATGCGGGAAAGAATATGTCCTTATACGTTTGCTGCTGCTGCTGCTAAGTCGCTTCAGTCGTGTCCAACTCTGTGCGATCTCATAGACGGCAGACCACCAGGCTCCCTCATCCCTGGGATTCTCCAGGCAAGAACCTTGGAGTGGGTTGCCATTTCCTTCTCCAATGCATGAAAGTGAAAAGTGAAAGGGAAGTCGCTCGGTCGTGTCCGACTCCTAGTGACCCCATGGACTGCAGCCCACCAGGCTCCTCCCTCCTTCCATGGGATTTTCCAGGCAAGAGTACCGGAGTGGGGTGCCATTGCCTTATATGTTTAAGGCAGTGTTAATAAGCACATCCGATGGCTCAGACGGTAAAGAATCCGCTCGCAAACTGTGCGATCTCATAGACGGCAGACCACCAGGCTCCCTCATCCCTGGGATTCTCCAGGCAAGAACCTTGGAGTGGGTTGCCATTTCCTTCTCCAATGCATGAAAGTGAAAAGTGAAAGGGAAGTCGCTCGGTCGTGTCCGACTCCTAGTGACCCCATGGACTGCAGCCCACCAGGCTCCTCCCTCCTTCCATGGGATTTTCCAGGCAAGAGTACCGGAGTGGGGTGCCATTGCCTTATATGTTTAAGGCAGTGTTAATAAGCACATCCGATGGCTCAGACGGTAAAGAATCCGCTCGCAATGCAGGAGACCAGGGTTCGATCTCTGGGTGGGGAATAATCCCCTGGAGAAGGGAATGGCAACCCACTGCAGTACTCTTGCCTAGAGAATCCCATGGACAGAGGAGCCTAGCAGGCTACAGTCCATGGGGTCGCAAAGAGTCAGTCATGACTGAGTGACCTTCACTGTCTTACATGCAGCCAAATCTTAACCAACAAATTATGTGAACTTGTTGTAAATCCAAATGTCTATCCCTAAGTTTTCATATCTATAAAACAGACTCCTGTGAGAGCTGGACCAGTCCATCCTAAAGGGGATCAGTCCTGGGTGTTCATTGGAAGGACTGATGCTGAAACTCCAATGCTTTGGCCACCTTATGTAAAGAGCTGACTCATTGGAGAAGACCCTGATGCTGGGAAAGATTGAAGGTGGGAGGAGAAGGGGATGACAGAGGATGAGATGGTTGGATGGCAACACCGACTCAATGGACATGAGTTTGGTAAACTCCAGGAGTTGGCGATGGACAGGGAGGCCTGTCTATGCTGCAGTCCATGGTGTCAAAAAGAGTCGGACACGACTGAGTGACTGAACTGGACTAAACTGTGAGAGGCGAGAGAGGGATTTGGCATCATGATTAAGTGGTTTTAAGTGTTCTTCTGCTCTGTTATTTAATGATTCTACTCATGTTTCAGGCATCCTGCCATTCCAAAGTTCGGAACATTGACTCTTTCACTAACCCCTACAAGGTCTAAATTTTAGGATGAGTCATACTGGAAAAAAAATGAGAAGAGATTTGCTCCTTCAAAGAATTCTTTTGTTTGGTAGATTTTCATTTAAGTGTGTGTACATGTTTGTGTAAGTGTGTGTCCTTTTGTAATTTATCTTCCTGAATAAATTTAATTCTTAGCATAATAAAACCTCCTTCAGTTCAATTCTATTAGTGAAACTGTGTGATAATTTGGAAAGAATTTGGACCAAAGATTACTTCAATTTTTTAATGATGAAAAAAAAAGAGAAGATTCCCCAAATAAATGAACATCATAAATAAGGCAATTTATCTCTGCTCCAGAGAATAAACTGTTCCCAGTTACTACAGAAAATCTCTTTACATAAAAATTAATTAATGTACTAATTAGAAATCATTCTTACCCAGCTCATTAAATTTTGCTCACTGGCAAAATTTGGCTGGAGGTTCTTTATTTAATGTTGGAATGGATCTGAAAGCAGTCAAACTTCCTGACTTTTAAGTGTCGTGGAATTCCGACCATGTGACCCCGTTTATCAATGAAGTTCACTCTTGTTAATTTAAACCTCTCCCAGATACAGAGGCAGAAAGAGTCAATGCCATTCCTTCTTGCTTAAATTATTAATATTTCAGAGTTTTTATTTCCTGCAGCCTAGGGCACTCTACAGAGAAGGCAATGGCACCCCACTCCAGTGCTCTTGCCTGGAAAATCCCATGGACAGAGGAGCCTGGTGGGCTGCAGTCCATGGGGTCGCTAAGAGTCGGGCATGACTGAGCGACTTCAATTTCACTTTCACTTTCCACTTTCATGCATTGGAGAAGGAAATGGCACCCCACTCCAGTGTTCTTGCCTGGAGAATCCCAGGGACGGGGGAGCCTGGTGGGCTGCCGTCTATGGAGTCGCACAGAGTTGGACACGACTGAAGCAACTTAGCAGCAGCAGCAGGGCACTCTAAGGGTTTCTTGAAAAATGGCTTGAGGGTAAGAACCAATAGTTATACTGAAGAGATAATACAAGCCCTGGTTCTTAGGAGACATGATTTCCTTTCCCTGTTTCTGTCATAGTCAGAAGGAAGTAAAACAGATGGGAACACCGACATGCCAAGGAGGGCTCCTGGGCAAGAGAATTCTCTTCTCAGACGGAGTCCTTTTAAAAGGATGAGGAATACGGAAACATTTCTGTCACTTCTGACCAGTCTCTTGGTTGCCTGTGATGCTGGGCATCTCCCCAGAGGGTGAGAAACACATTTTTGATTTACATGGAAAGCACCACACACAGCGGCTTTTTTTTTTTTTTTTTTTGCAGTAAACTCTGTAAGTTGAACAGATTACATTCAGCAGAAGCTGGTGGGGAGATGGTGGGGAAATTCCACAAAAACCCATTTGATCCATCTGCGTGCCCTCCAGCATATTCACTCAGGTGCTGCTATGGAAGTTCAGCCGTAAAAGATCCTAGGGGCCGTGGAAAGTGGAGCCAGAAACGCCACTTCCCATTTAAACGTGGGGTCTAGATCTTCAGGGGAGTAAGCTTAAAGCCAAGAGTTCATCTCAACTTCTACTTGTTTCTACGGGCCCACGTATGGGCTCCTGCCCCACCCTGCCCTGATCCCCCTGAGACTTTAATGTGACTGCTGAGTCATCCTTGAAGGTCACACGCAGGCTCAGTCCTCTCACTGCCTCTCCCGCCAACAGCCCGGTCATCCCTTTGGCTTTTTCCCATCACGACTCTGCTTAGGTCTGTCCATTCCATCTACCAAGATCAGCATCCTCTACAAAACTGGACCCTGGTGCCGGAAAGGTTGGGGGCCCCTGCTGGAGGCAGCTTCGGCCAAGTGCCAGGCTGCTCTTCCAGGAGGAGACGTGCACTCTGCCCTCGTGCAAAGGTCTCAGAACACGGAGACTGGAGTTTTCCTTCTTCAACTGGCTGCTGAGGGTTACTCAGGAGAGAAAGGAGAACGCTTTAAGACCAGCTACAGAAGGAACATTCGGCAGGGGGCAGGGTGGGGGTGGGGGGTTCTCGGAAGCAGGAGGCAAAGGAGCAGCTGTCTCAGGCTGAGCTTAGATGTCTGGGGAGGGCGTGGAGAAGTGCCGTGAGCTGGGTCAACTCCAGAGTGAAAGTGAAGTCGCTCAGTCATGTCCCACTCTGCGACCCCATGGACTGTAGCCTACCAGGCTCCTCAGTCCATAGAATTTTCCAGGCAAAAGCACTGGAGTGGGTTGCCATTTCCTTCTCTAGGGGATCTTCTCGACCCAGGGATCGAACCCTGGTCTCCCACATTGTGGGCGGACGCTTTACCGTCTGAGCCACCAGGGAAGCTCAATGCCAGAAGCAGGCTGGAAAAGTTAAATAAATAATTGACCATTTCCAATGATGTAAACTACCGCTTCTTAATCTCCTTTGAAAGCTGGGCCCTTTGAGGAGTAAAGTTACAGACCCCCTCTTGAAATCAGCAAACACAATATTCACAAACTTTTGCAAACCCATCCAGGAGATTCAAAGACGCCCCGAATGACCACCCTCGGGCCCCAGGCCTCGAGGGCATCTGATAGAGTCTCATTTTCACCCTTGAAAGCATTCCCAGCAGCGGATTGAGAATGAGGCCACTCAAAGCAACAGCCAGCGCTAAAGCAAAAACAGACACTGCAACTCAAAGCCGCACAGGCAGTTTTTTTTTGCATGAGAATGTCAGAGCCCGTCATGAGGGGAGCTGCTGGAGGAAGCAACCAGCAAGTTTCAGGCACTGGCGTCCCATATGGTGATCTAAAGAGGGCATTTGTTTCTCTCAAGGGCCAGTGCAAGTCAAATAAGACGAGCTTAAGCCAGTTTGGGACACATTCTGTGTGTTCATGCATGGACGGGCTTGATTTCCCCCGAGGATCAGGTTCCATATGAATAGTGTGATTTGAACGTCAGAATCCTGTGTTACCCTCTCCCCCTGCCTATTTCTGGTTTCTAGCGAACAAAGGAAGAAGAGTCTGTTTTTGTTTTTTCCACTGTGGAGAATGAATAGGGCCTGGAAAATCAGGTCAAGGGCACCATCAGGGGAATGAGGACTGGGAGAGAGAGAGGAGCATCCTTCGTGTCAAGTAAATGATCTTCCAACTCAGTGGAAGCCTTTAGGGAAAAGCGAGGGAGATTCCACTCCAGGAACTAGGGCATGTGAGGCTACAGCTGGAGCCACTCCCCTCACCTCCCAATCAAGAGAAGCAGAAAACCCTTCTCATGTCCAGAGGCTTTTCTCGAAAATATTCAGTGGCAACTGGGAGGGGGATGGGAGTGGTTCATTAACAGATGGATTGCATAATCTCAGCAAAGCTGAAAACTAACTTTTAAAGATGTATTGAAGATATATTGCTAAGATTTGGGGCCTTCTCTGGTGGCTCAGATGGTAAAGAATTTGCCTGTTCCTGCTGGAGGAGTCTCTCCTGCCTGAAAAGCTTCTGACTAATCCTGTTATCTTAGAATGTATATTATGGGAGTGGGTCTGTCTGGTAAGATCTTTCTGTTGTTAAGTTCTAATCCTGTTGTCTTAAAATGTACATTGTGGGAGTGGGTCTAGTAAGATCTTTACAACCTTGAGACATTCTTTCGATTTATTGTAATAACCAATTAAAAGAGTATATAACTCCCTTGCTAACACTAGCAAGCAGGGCACTCTCCATCCCCCTTCTGAGGTCTCTGTCAGCTTTCTTTGTCCTTTTTCATACTTTAATGAAAATCTACCATGCAAAAGCTCTTGAGTAATCAAGCCTGGTCCCTGGTCCCAAAGTTAAATCTTCTTTGGAGATGACGAATCCAACATCATTCACTGTAGGCTATCAGTTTGACCCCTGGATCTGGAAGATCCCCTGGAGAAGGGAATGGCAACTCACTGCAGTATTCTTGCCTGGAGAATTCCATGGATGGAGGAGCCTGGTGGGCTACAGTCCAAAGGGTTGCAAAGAGTCAGATACGACTGAGTGACTGAGTATGCATGCTGAGATTTAAGAGGCTCTAGGGCCCCGGACGAAGGACTGATGCAAAACCTCCATCCTAAAGATGTGCTTTGTTGCTCTGTGAAGTGCAGTTAAAGGTTGCTCACGATTAGATGCTGGATTGTGTTGGGTGTGGCTTTGATGCAGCTGCTGGTGGTCCTTCTGCATTGAGGGCTGGGGCGAAATGAAGACCCTTGAGTAAGGGTATGAGCCTTAGGGAGTGGATATTATTGGCTGGAGAGAAAAAGCAAATGGAAAGGCAACTAAGTGCTGAGGTCACATTCCATGTGCTTCATTATAGAGAGACTGCCCTTCCATTCATCCGGCCATTTATCCACTGAAAAGTATTTATGGCTCCCCTGTTTTGTCCAAGTCATATTTGTTTGCCCTGAAAGTGTTGTCTTAAACAAGAGAGATGTCCCGTTTCATGGAGACCACATTCTAGCAGGAGAGAAAGATATTAAGCAACAAAGTACATAATTCAGCTTTTCCTTTGGAGGTTTGGAATGCTCTCCTCCATAAAAGCATCAAGAAAACTGGCAAAAAAGCGTCAAAATCAGCTTTGAAAAATCAACGAAAGGCTTGCAGCAATTCCGGGAGACTTTACTTAAGAAAAACTGCCCAGTCTCAGTAAAATCAGCTCGCCTCTGTGGCATTGGCATATATCCTCTTCCAGCTTCCTGTCTGTGGCTCTGCAGTAGCCTGGGAAACCGAGAACTCAACACAGTGAGGACCGGGAGCTTCAGGGTCGTGCAGTGGGCACCACGGGGTTAAAGTCCCTTCGCAGCTTCTCGCCCAGAGAATCTCATTACTTGACACACCGGGTGGTTTTCTGGAAGATACCCCGTGGGTGGCTGCTTTTATTAGAGCCTGCCCGGCACCTAAAGCCTTTCAAAGGGGCATGTATCAAAAACATTTAGGGAATACACAAATAAATAAGCAGTGGCCAAATGGCAGGCAAAAAAAAAAAAAAACCCTCGAAAGGGGAATCTGGGAATAGGTGGCGTCCAGAGAGGCTTGAGGAGGTTCTGGTAGATTCCTGGGGATCAGATGTCCGCGTGTGGGAGTGAACACACCTGAGGACACAGGAGAGGAGGCGCTGGGCTCCTGCTTCTGGCTGATCTTGAGGCTCTGCCCTTTCTTCCTGCCTTTTTACAGGCCTCCTGGGTCTTAATGAAAATGCGGTGAGATGCTCGGCCGTGTCTGAGTCTTTGTGACCTCATGGACTGTAGCCCACCAGGCTCCTCTGTCCATGGGATTCTCCCAGCAAGAGCACTGGAGTGAGTTGTCGTTTCCTCCACCAGGGGATCTTCCCAACCCAAGGATCAAACCTATGTCTTTTAAGTCTCCAGCATTAGTGGGCAGATTCTTTAAGCACCACCTGGGAAGCCCCTTACCGAAAATGGATTCTGTTAAGTGATACCACGTGGCGACGCTGGGAATCAGATATCCCATCCTCCGGGCTCGCGATGTTGCCGGCGGCAGTTGTTTTGATGTTTGTTTCATGAGTGCCTTTTGTGTAAAGTTTGTATTCTTTTCTGCGCAGAGGTGCTGTCGGAGACGGAGGGTCTCGGTGTGGGCTGGGTCACCGTCAACACTCAGCGGGCAGCTCACAACTGTCAACTCTGCTGAAAGAAGCCAGGGGCAAAGCCCATAGGTCCCATGAAGCAGTTTACACGCCCTGTCCACAACGGGCGAGCTCCAGAGACGGAAAGCAGATTTCAGGTGTGAGGCACTGGGAGGAGAACGGAATGGGGATGACTGCAGTCGTAAATCAACACTACTCCAATTTTTTGTGTGTTTGCTTTTCATTTATTTATTTTTTAATTGAAGGATAATTGCTTTACAGAATTTTGTTGTTTTCTGTCAAACCTCAACAGGAATCAGCCATAGGTATACATATTTTTTAATCTTTTTTTTTAATAAAAGAAGAAAAGGAAAAAAATAAAGGGGATGGAAATGCTTTTTATGGTGATTAAAATGTTCTGGACTTAATGGTAATACTGAATATAATAAATGTCCTTGCAAATGTGCTGAAAACCACTGAATTGTACACTGTTAGAGGATGACTTTGATACTTTGTCAGTGATATCACAACTTTTTTAAAGGCTGTATGGATTCAGTCAATGAGCTATCTGCTGATGACCAAGATGGTTTCGCAGAGCCTGGATTGACCATCCTGACTGGTAAAAACAGAAAAAGGTCCAAGAGACAATGGCTTGGAGGTTTTGGGCATCAGGCAGAGCTGCACAGTGATCCCTGAGTCATGGGAAATAAACAAGGTTCCCATTATCATCCTGGATTCTTGCCCTAGAGAAGAAGAGTCATAGAGCGACTCTCTTGCCCTGGAGAGTCGGTGATGTGAAGGACAGTGACGGCATAAACCAGGAAGCTTTCCAAGTTGAGAATATGGAGCTAAGAGATCAGGGAGACCGTGATACTTATGGTTTGCATGCAGATTATAGATTAATATAATAAATATCCTTGCAAATGTGCTGAAAACCACTGAATTGTACACTGTTAGAGGATGACTTTGATACTTTGTCAGTGATATCACAACTTTTTTAAAGGCTGTATGGATTCAGTCAATGAGCTATCTGCTGATGACCAAGATGGTTTCGCAGAGCCTGGATTGACCATCCTGACTGGTAAAAACAGAAAAAGGTCCAAGAGACAATGGCCTGGAGGTTTTGGGCATCAGGCAGAGCTGCACAGTGATCCCTGAGTCATGGGAAATAAACAAGGTTCCCATTATCATCCTGGATTCTTGCCCTAGAGAAGAAGAGTCATAGAGCGACTCTCTTGCCCTGGAGAGTCGGTGATGTGAAGGACAGTGACGGCATAAACCAGGAAGCTTTCCAAGTTGAGAATATGGAGCTAAGAGATCAGGGAGACCGTGATACTTATGGTTTGCATGCAGATTATAGATTACCAATAATCTATACCTAACAGAAGACTCTTGGAGAAGGCAATGGCACCCCACTCCAGTACTCTTGCCTGGAAAATCCCATGGAGGGAGGAGCCTGGTAGGCTGCAGTCCATGGGGTCGCTAAGTCAGACACGACTGAGCAACTTCACTTTCACTTTTCACTTTCCTGCATTGGAGAAGGAAATGGCAACCCACTTCAGTGTTCTTGCCTGGAGAATCCCAGGGACGCGGAGCCTGGCGGGCTGCCATCTATGGGGTCGCACAGAGTCGGACACGACTGAAGCAACTTAGCAGCAGCAGCAGCAGCAGCAGCAGCAGCAGCAGCAACAGAAGACTCTTGAGAGTCCCTTGGACTGCAAGGAAATCCAACCAGTCCATCCTAAAGGAAATCAGTCCTGAATATTCACTGGAAGGACTGATGTTGAAGCTGAAACTCCAATACTTTGGCCACCTTATGTGAAGAACTGACTCATTGAAAAGACCCTGATGCTGGGAAATATTGAAGGCAGGAGGAGAAGGGGATGACAGAGGATGAGATGGTTGGATGAGATCACCGACTCAATGGACATGAATTAGAGTAAACTCCAGTAGCTGGTGATGGACAGGGAGGCCTGGCGTACTGCAGTCCACGGGGTCGCAGAGTCGGACATGACTGAGCGACTGAAATGAACTGAACTGAACTTCGGTGACTTAGGTGGTAAAAAGTCCACCTGCAATGCAGGAGACTTGGGTTTGATCCCTGGGTTGGGAAGATCCCCTGGAGGAGGGCATGGCTACCTGCTCCTATACTCTTGCCTGGAGAACCCAATGGACAGAGAAGCCTAGTGGGCTAGTTCTTGGGGTTGCAAAAGACTCAGACGTGACTGAGAGATCCTTTTTTTTTTTTTTTTTACCTGTGGTAGGAGGATTAAGTTCACTGGTGATGATAAGAGGTCAGATTATGCAGACTCCTACAGGCCAGACTAGAAAGCTTGGATTTTTGTCCTAAAATTGATGAGATAAACCTTCTAAAGTTTTAATCAAGAGCATTCTTGCCTTAGAACCCCATGAACAGTATCAAAAGGCAAAAAGATAGGACACTGAAAGATGAACTCCCCAGGTTGGTAGGTGCCCAACATGCTACTGGAGATCAGTGGAGAAATAACTCCAGAAAGAATGACGAGACGGAGCCAAAGCAAAAACAACACCCAGCTGTGGATGTGACTGGGGATGGAAGCAAGGTCCGATGAAGAATTGATGCTTTTGAACTGTGGTGTTGGAGAAGACTCTTGAGAGTCCCTTGGACTGCAAGAAGATCAAACCAGTCAATCCTAAAGGAGAATAGTCCTGGATGTTCATTGAAAGGACTGATGCTGAAGCTGAAACTCTAATACTTTGCCCACCTGATGTGAAGAGCCGACTCATTGGAAAAGACCCTGATGCTGGGAAAGATTGAAGGCAGGAGGAGAAGGGGAGGACAGAGGATGAGATGGTTGGATGGCATCACAGACTCAATGGACATGAGTTTGGGTAAACTCTGGGGGTTGGTAATGGACAGGGAGGCCTGGTGTGCTGCAGTTCATGGGGTTGCAAAGAGTCGGACATGCCTGAGTGAGTGAACTGACTGACAGTAATAGGATAAGCAGGGAATGCATGAGAGGTGGGTGGACCCACTTAGGAGACCATGGCAGGACCCTCCTGCTGGTTTGGATTGGAGTGGTGGCAACAGGAAGAGAAGAAAGAGAACCTATTTTGAAGCTGGTTCTTGTGCCAGCCACAGGGTGGT
Organism: Aepyceros melampus; assembly: GCA_006408695.1. Classification (NCBI taxonomy): domain Eukaryota; kingdom Metazoa; phylum Chordata; class Mammalia; order Artiodactyla; family Bovidae; genus Aepyceros; species Aepyceros melampus. The sequence goes on along the minus strand of SJXQ01006901.1, from coordinate 54,915 downwards.
CCCATGTGTTCTTTCATCCTTATGATCAGAAATGTAATTCCATGTGGGGGATACGAAGAAGGGCAAATGAGATATGGGATAAGTACAGGCACAAGGAGTGAGGTCTCAAAAACAAAACTATTTCAAGACCTTTTCTGTCTGTTTGGAACCACTTAACCATAAGAAAAGTTGGAGAAACTGAAGACTTTTACAATCAAGTGTCAAGGTGACATGCGCAGACCACAGGTTATAGAAGACTTGACCTTCCTTACCAGGCAGACAGGTCTATGGTTGTAAGGAGGTTTCCTTTTTTCCTCGATGCTAGACTCAAAACTGGCCTTGAATGAGAGACGTATTTAGATAATCCTAGGAAAGTAAAGCCCACAGAATTCAAAATTTTATAGGACTACCATTACCATCTAGTCCCAGGAAATCAGCAGACACAGAAGAAATTCTCAAGAAAACAAACATAACTTCTTTCCCAGGAAGGGTGATTAAACTTTGGAGGCAGGTGACACAGGAGCTTAATGAAGCTGTAAGTGTACAAAATCTCATAAAATGACCATTTCCTCTTTCCCCTTCATGGATGAGCTCATCTTTGTCTCACTCACCAGGTGTACCTGTGATCACCAGGCCCCAGTCTGGGTCCAGAATCTCCCTCCTCCCTGGGGTTTGGGGTGGAGGCTGAAGTCCTTTCTGGAGGTATATTCTTTTCACTTAAGCATCAAATGATAAGAATATTTAGTTTTCCTTTTTGCTCCCTGTGTAAAATCTATACACAGAGCTGGAGAATGTGAAAATAAGTCTCATGCTAAATGGCCCACTCACTGAACTCTAGTTTAGAATATAAGACCAGTACCCATAACCCAGTAAAGAATCTGCCTTCTGTGCAGGAGACGTGGATTTGATTCCTGCGTCAGGAAGGTCCCCTGAGGAAGGAAATGGCAACCCACTCAAGTATTTTTGCCTGGAGAATTCCATGGACAGAGGATCCTGGGGGGCTACAGTCTTTAGGGGTGTGAAGTGTTGGACACGACTTAGCAACTAACAACATAGCAACAGCAACCCATAACCCGCAAACATCTGGGATGGTTACTTTCATGGGTCAGTGTGACTGGATCATGGCTGCCCAGACATTTGGTCAAACATTATTCTGAGTGTGTCTTTGAGAGTGTTCAGGGTGTGATTATTATTAGAATGGTAAGACTGAGCAAAGCAGATTGCTCTCCCAATGTGGGTGGGCCTCACTCAATCAGTTGGGGGTGTGAACGTTGACACTTTTAGTCCTCCGTACACTGTCAAGTAAGAGAGAATTTCTCCTGCCTGCCTGCCATTGAACAAGGACTTCAGCTCTTTTCCTGCCTTTAGACAGGACTTATCAAAATAACAAAATGGGGGGATCAGAAAAGGGGAAAGCTTAGGCAGAGGAAATCAAAGAGCGATTGTCTCAGCTCTTTACTGCTTTCAACCCCATCCTGGGTCTCCAGCTTGTACACTCAGTGTGAAGTTCTTGAGATCTGTCAGCCTCCACAATCCTGTAACTCATTCCGTTGTAAGAAGTCTGTTGGCATGTACCTGTATCCATCTATAGATACATAGCTCCCTCCGTATCATTGACTCTGTTTCTCTGGAAAGCCCTGAGCAATACAATATTCTGTCTTTGTCTTTGTCGTCTTCTTCTTATCCCTTACCATCTATGGCTCAGCATAGGAAGTGGAAGTTGTGGTTCCTCTATTTTAATCACTCTCTTACTTCTTTCCTTTTTAAAATAGTTCCCCTGGAAGGAGCTTTTTGGAGCTGGTGTAGTTTGTGCACTCTGAGAAGCAACGATTTTATTAAGGGATGTAAATGTGGGAGAAATGAAGGCTCCATCCTTGCGGCTGCTGCGCAGCTACTGAAGAATCGCGTTTGTGAGTGATTGATCACTGTATAGACCCAGGGCCTCGCTGGGGCTGGAAGCAGCCAGAGACACTCGCATGCCTGTCTGCTAAGCCCCTTCCCCCCTACACCCCGCTTTGGGCTCACTTATGCCTGTGGTGTGCTGTTTCACTCCCTCTTCCTTGAAGATGCTGTGTTCTTTCTCGCTACTATCTTCTCAACGCTGAAGATACCGCTTGGAATTCATGTCTATCTCTATTTTTTCTGCCCTGATGACCTTGACATCTTTGTTGAAATTCATTTGGCCGTATACAGATGTGGATCTATTTCTGGTCTCTGTTCTGTTTCATTGATCTATATGGCTGTCTTTCTTTCTTTCTTCTTTTGCTCAACCTCACAGCTTGCAAGACTGCAAGTCCCCAACCAGGGATCGAACCAGGGCCCCAGTCGTGTAAGCACCAAGCCCTGACCACTGAACTGCCAGGGAACCCTGTCTACCTCTGTCCTTAGCACCAATCCTTTTGGTTTTGATGGTGCAGCTTCTTAGTGAGCTTGTAAATCAGATAGTGTTCTCCAACCTTCTTTTTCTTCTTAAAAATTATTTTGGCATTCTAGGTCCTTTCCTTTCTGAATAAATTTTAGAAAAAGCTTTGCCAATTTCTACAAAGAAGTCTGCTGGGGTTTGGAATGGACTTGTATCTTAAGATCAGCTTGGGTAGGACTGACATCTTAACAATGTTGAGTCTTTCATCAGTAATGCCTTTCCTTTCATTAACTTAGGTCTTTTTATTATTTCTCAGCAACATTTTATAATTTAGATGGCACAGATTTTGCAGTTACTAGGTTACATTTATCTCTAGTTATTTCATCTTTTTAATGCTATTGCAAGTAGCATTTTTGTCATCCAACTGTTTGCTGTTATTACAGAAATACAATTGATTTTTTAATATCAACACTACACTTTATGATCTTACTAACTGGATTCACTTCAAGATTCTTGACATTTGTACAGAAATAATCATATCACCTGCAAAGAATAAGTTTACCTGTTTCCATCTGCCTGATTTTTCATCTGTATGATTTTTATTTCTTTGGCTGCCCTTAAAAAAAAAAAAAGCTCTGTGTAAATAAAAGACTCACATTCAAAGCTTAAACTTAGCAACATTAATTGAATTGCTCAACATTAAACTACTAGCTGACCATGTCCCTGGCCTTATCTGAGAGCACACTTGTTTTTGATACTGTAGGTACGAGGATCAGGAGAGCAATGCAACTGCCTTGTGACCTCACAGCAGACAGGTGGCTGAGATACTCTTAGGGTTACAGTGTATTAATAGTCTTCACCCATCCTCCCCATATATATCAGGAAAATAGAGCTGAGTGACTGGCACAAAAAAATCAACCTCTTCATAAATCAGTTTTTATTTTTGCACCAGTGCTGCAGTGAAGATCTTATTAACTTTCATGAACTGGGTAGGAGTAGCTGAGCGATTTGATTGGCCAGTAATAGCATTCGGCCCAGCATATAAATCTTTATGAGCACACAGGTAGAAATTCATTAGTCACATTTCTCTCCTTCACACTATTTCCCATAAAAAAAGACAGAAAAGGTACTTGGGGAAAAGCTTGAACATCATTCCTATAACCCTTTCCCTCTCCTTTGCTGCTGCTGCTGCTAAGCTGCTTCAGTCGTGTCCGACTCTGTGTGACCCCATAGATGGCAGCCCACCAGGCTCCTCTATCCCTGGGATTCTCCAGGCAAGAACGCTACAGTGCGTTTCCATTTCCTTCTCCAGTGCATGAAAGTGAAAAGTGAAAGTGAGGTCGCTCAGTCGTGTCCGACTCTTAGCGACCCCATGGACTGCAGCCTCCTCCGTCCATGGGATTTTTCAGGCAAAAGTACTGGAGTGGGGTGCCATCGCCTTCTCCATTCCTCTCCTCTAACTCAATGTAAATATACTACAAGCTATCAGATCTCTATTGGAAAAAGAGTTTTAATGGTGAATGCAACTTCAGGAAAAATTAGCACTGAATTTAAGACTTTAATGTCACCATCATAGCAAAGGAACTGATGTTAAGTCACATTGAAACCTTTAGCTTCAAGAATGGTTCAGAAATAAACAATAGTTTTACTGTTGTTGTTCAGTCAGTAAATCATGTCCCATTCTTTGTGACCCCTTGGACTGCAGAACAACAGGATTCCCTGTCCTTCACTGTCTCTGGGAATTTGTTCAAACTCATGTCCATTGAGTCAGTGATTCTTTCTAACCATTTCATCCTCTGCCACCCTCTCCTCCTTCTGCCTTTGATCTTTCCCAGAATCGGGGTCTTTTCCAATGAGTTGGCTCTTCATATCAGGTGGCCAAAGTATCGAATCTTCAGCTTCAGCACCAGTCCTTCCAGTGAATATTCATTGTTGATTTCCTTTAGGGTTGACTGGATCGATCTCCTTGCTGTCCAAGGGACTCTGAAGATGCTTTTGATGTTTTCAATTGTGGTGCTGAAGAATTGGTAAGGGAGAGGTAAGATTTAAACCTGCACATTGACAGTTTCCTATTCTGTGCTGAGAAATTTTGGATTCTGTTCTTAAGGCAATAAGAATCCATTAAATGATTTCAAGCAGGAAGGTGACATGATTAGACTGGCATTTCAGAAAAGATTATTTCAGCAAAAGAGATGAATATGGATTAGAAGGGGCTGGACCTGGACACAAGGAAATGAGCTATGAAGCTTTTAGATTAATCTTGACTACAGCTGATTGGGGGATGAACTAAAGCAGTAGAAGTAAGGATGGAATAAAAGGAATATATATGATAGGTGAGCTCTGGAGCTGGGTGGCACTTAAGAGATGCTCCAAACAGAGGCAAGCTAGCCTGGTTTTTCTACCCCTACATGGACCAGCCATTGGGTGTGAGCTGCCTTCATGGAGGTCAAGTGCCCTGGGCGGGGCAGCATCCTTTAATCAAGGGCAATTGCTGGGAGATTTGAGCAACTTTGTTTCTGGAAGCAATGTTCCTGGCAGCTGAAGGAAGAGGGTCCCAGCAGGTCTCTGGGGCACAGCACAGCATCCACCAAAACCAAAGAACATGCGAGGTCTTATTTTACATGCAGTAATTCATTCAGTCCTCAAGACAATCCTGCGAGGAGGTACTACTGCTATTCTTATTTTACAGATGGAGAACCGGAAGCAATGGCTTCTGATAAGTAACTTTCCCAGAGTTATAGAAGTAGTGTGAATAAGAAGTAGTATAGACAGTAGTATAGAGAATGAGATGGTTGGATAGCATCAGCGACTCAATGGACATGAATGTGAGCAAACTTTGGAGATAGTGGAGGGCAGAGGAGCCTGGCGTGCTGCAGTCCATGGGGTCACAAAGAGTTGGACATGACTTCATGACTGAACAACACAGCAGAATAGTAGTAAATATAGTTACATAGGGTGAATAGGAAGCATTCCTAGAAGCAGGATGAATAAGTATAAATAAGCAGGATGAATAAGAACCAATCAGGTACTTGGGCTCCAAAGCCTACATTTTGTCAGTCCTGAGGCAAAGACTGCAACTTCTCCCACTGGCCATCTGTATAGAGTGAGGCAGTAAAGCCATTGCACGTATGACGATTTTGCAGCAATTCTCCCGGCTCTTGCTATGAATTCTGCTTCTCTTGAGTGCCATGTGCCATTTCTAGGTTTTATACTTAATTATTCACAGCAATTTGTATGACATTTTCAAAATGTCTAGTTAATAATGAGTTGGTTATGATCAAAACTGTTCTCCTGAAGAAAATAATTGGGTAATAAAATTACTTAAAATGGAAACAAAAATTTAAAATTACACGTACATGTGGAAATGTGGACTTTCTAGACACTGATTTAGTCTGGTGATGGATTCCAGGCATTTAAAATGTGAAGGGTGCACCCATTAGAATGGTTAAAATTAATAATCTGACAATACCAAGAGCTGATGAGACTACAGAGCAACTGAAATTCCTACCCACTGTTGACGAGAGTAGAAAATGGTACAATCACTTTGAAAGTCTGACAATTTCCCACACATTTAAATATATACCACCCCAAACATAGAAATTCTTGGTAATTCACCAAAAGAAATAAGAGTTTTTATTTAATGCTGCTGCTGTTCCTCAGTCATGTCCAACTCTGTGACCCCATAGATGGCAGCCCACCAGGCTCCCCCATCCCTGGGATTCTCCAGACAAGAGTACTGGAGTGGGGTGCCATTGCCTTCTCCATTTATTTAATAAAAATTGCAAAAAAAAAAAAAGTCGCAGCATCTTTATTCGTAATATTATCCAAAGCCTGGAGATGGCCCAGGGGAGCAGCAGGAGGAGAACAGGCAAGAGTCTGAGTGACGGTCAGGCGATGGAACACCGCTCGTCGGCAAAGACGCGGGGGCCCCGCACACCAACACAGCGGCAGAGCCCGGAAATCCTGGGTGAGCGAGACAAGCCACGCAGACAGCAGCGTGCTGTGTGATTTCACTTAAAAGAAGTCCTACCACACAGAAGGCGAATCCGTGACGACAGCAACGATCAGAACGGTGGCTGCCTTGGGTGGAAGGGGCCGACGTGGCTGGGAGGATGTGAAGGCACTTTCCGGGGTGGCAGGAGCGTTCTCCATTTGGTTGCTCACGTTCTGTGTCATGAGCGCCTGTGTTTTATCTTCTGCAACTTCTATCTTCTCTTAGGGGCGGGCTGATTTAGGATGCGGCACCGGTTCCAGGTGTACAGCCAAGTGATCCAGCTATGCACACACACACATCCACTCTTTTTCAGCGTTTTGTGTATTTTTTTTTAAACTAAGAAAGTACCAGTACTACTTATACATGTGAGTGTGTGTACATTTTGCCTCAATAGGAAAAAAGATATGGACTTCTACTTAGTATTAAGCATGCTGAAGTATTTAGGGGGGAGTTACTGGTGTCTGCAGTTTATTTTTAAATGCATCAATAAAATAAGATGAATTAACAGATACAGAAGTGATTAGAGAAATATTTGGTGAGATGTGCATAACATTTGGAGAAGGCAATGGCCCCCCACTCCAGGACTCCTGCCTGGAAAATCCCATGGACGGAGAGCCTGGTGGGCTGCAGTCCATGGGGTCGCGAAGAGTTGGAGACAACTGAGTGACTCCACTTTCACTTTTCATTTTCATGCATTGGAGAAGGAAATGGCAACCCACTCCAGTGTTCTTGCCTGGAGAATCCCAGGGACAGGGGAGCCTGGTGGGCTGCCATCTCTGGGGTCGTACAGAGTCGGACACAACGGAAGTGACTTAGCAGCAGCAGCAGCAGAACATTAGTGGTAGAATCGAGGTTATTGGTAAATGGATATTAATATATAATTCCTTTAATTTTATTCTAAACTTGATACTTTAGTAAGAAAATATTGTCATTTGAATCAACATGGATGAGCCTAGAGATGATTACACTAAATGAAGTCAGACAGAGAAATATGAGTATCATATGGTATCGCTTATACGTGGAACTTACAAATGACACAGATGAACCTATTTACAAAACAGAAGTAGTCTCACAGACACAGAAATGGTTACCACAGGGGAAAGTCAGCAGGCGGCATAAATTAGGAGTTTGGGATTAACACATACACACTACTGTATGGCCTACTATATAGCACAGGGAACTAGGCAATATCTTATAATAATCTATAAGGGAAAAGAATCTGAAAAAGCACATATATCAGTTCAGTTCAGTTGCTCAGTCGTGTCTGACCCTGCAATCCCACGGACTGCCGCACGCCAGGCTTCCCTGTCCATCTTCAACTCCCAGAGTTTACTCAAACTCATGCCCATCGAGTCGGTGATGCCATCCAACCGTCTCATCCTCTGTCATCCCCTTCTCCTCCCACCTTCAATCTTTCCCAGCATCAGGGTCTTCTCCAATGAGTCAGCTCTTTACATAAGGTGGCCAAAGCATTGGAGTTTCAGCATCAGTCCTTCCAATGAATATTCTGGACTGATCTTTAGGATGGACTGGTTGGATCTCCCTGCAGTGCAAGGGACTCTCAAGGGTCTTCTCCAACACCACAGTTCAAAAGTATGTGTATATATGTGCATAGGTATATATACACACATATAACATGTACAAATTAGAATCCCTTTGCCATACACCTGAAACTAACAAACACAAACACACTGTAAATGACTATATTTTAAGGAGAAAGAGAATGATGTAGAAGAGGAGTGAAGACACCAACGTCTTACGCACCTGACATGCAACTCTATGACTGTTTTTGGGTAAAATGTTGCCCCAGCACCGTTCATTGATAATCCAGGTGTGAAAACCACCAAGCATCCTCTGAGTGCCTTCCAGGTGCTGGGGCTTCAGTCTGGAGAGGAGAACATAAAATTACAGCACAAATGGGCCAGGAGTCCCGGCCAGGAGTGGCTTCATGGAAGACAGGCCATGGTGATGATGAAGCGTCACCGTTTCGCAAGGGAGGTGTGGCCAGGACACAATGGCAACAGAGAAGGCGCCATCACCAAACAAATGGGTTGTGCTTTGAGGGTGAGGTTTGAAGAACAGAGAATGATTAAACTGGATGGGGAAGTGGGCAGGAGGCGATTAGGAAGAAAAAGTCACTCCAGAGGAGGCACAAATCCAGTTAACTAAAAAAAAACAAACAAACTAAGAAATGAATGTGGCTAGAATGTAGGAGGATTTGGGACAAGTGCTAAGAGATGGAGGGTTGGGAATGACAATATCATTAAGGACACATAGACAAGCAACAACATTTCTTTTCAGGAGGACATACATTGATAAATGCTGGGAAAGACCATGTGTAAATGACCTTAACCTTGAAGGTTGCCAGTTATTCATTAGGGCAAATAGATGACCTCTGTCTTTGATAACCAAATAAGGAAATTCTTATATATGGGAGAGAAGGAGGCTTTTTATGTGTTTTTTTTTTTCTTTTTAAATTTTTTAAAATCAAAATATAGTTGATTATCAAGGTTATATTAGTTTCAAGTGTACTGCAAAGTGATTCAATTATACATATGCATAAATCCACTCTTTCTTAGATTCTTTCCCCATGTAAGTTACTATAGAATATTGAGTCGAGTTTGCTGCACTGTACGGAGAAGATTGTTGAAAAGCAAAACACTTGCCATGTGAACTTGACCTTCATGAATTTCAAAGGAGTGGGTTGGTTGTACCTCAGGCCTAAGATATCATTTTGATGTATGTGTGACAATTCATAGGTAGAGAACCGTTTCTTCCAAGAAATATTAATGAGTTGAAGTTGCATTCCTGCAGTCGTACAGATCCAAACCCTCCCTTGAAGAAGAGACATTTGCTGCATTACCTTTCAGATTTGCAGAGTAGAGTAACTGGATGTTGCATTTGAATAAACTTTCTGGTAGTGCATAGATTATCAATTTTAAATACATCAGCGTCAAAGAGAAAACACTGAATGCTGAGATTATAGGGAAATTTTTCCCTCAGTCCATTCTAGCTATCAACATCAAGGTTCATAACCAGACAAGCTACGAAATCATGTTTGATTTTTGTTTTGTTTTTGTTGGCTTGGGTTCTACAGAAGCACTAAAGTACCAGTAAAGAGGCTTCCGTTTGATAGAATGCCCCATAAACTGGAGGTTACTGTATTTGGAAAACATGAATAAAATCACTACAAATAAGCTTTATGTCGGAGAATTTAAATATCTTTTTTATGTTTCTGAGAAAGCCTGAGGTAATTTTAGACAGGCCTGCCCCCACCGCTGCCACAATGCTTTCCCTTCTTTAATGCAAGAAGGGAAAACATTCTGAAAAATATATGAGCAGATATGATTTCCTGCATATTTAAGAGAGAGTTGCTCAATCCATCAAGTTCTTCTCCCTAGGAGAATCTACTGGCAGGGGCAGCCCGTGTCTTTGGTTTTCGTCTTTTGAGAAGCCAGCCTGACATTGTGAATGGACACGTTTTCTGAGCTGTCTCTCCAGAAGGAAGATTGCCCGTTGCTTTGGGGCAGTGCTTTTCTCCCCTGCAAGTTTCCTCGCCCTGGCCCTGCCCCCAGCCCGCACTCCTGCCCTCACTTGATGGCTGACCTCAAAATGCAGAGGTCCCCACCTCCGGGATCTAACGCTTGATGGTCTGATGTGGAGCTGATGTAACACCAAAGAGATAAAGTGCACAATAAACGTAAAGCGCTTGAATCAGCCCCGAGCCCCCCTCTCACCCCGGTCCGTGGAAAAATTGTCTTCCACGAAACTGGTTCTTGGTGAAAAAAGGTTGGGGCCCACAGTTGAAACTGCAGTAACCTTATCAGGGCAGAAGGGTTTGATTGTTGTCTTTCTCCAAACACTCTTCCCTTCTCTTCTGTGAGGCTTTGTCTTCTCTACGTCACATGGAATTCTACCATGGAAGTGACTAGAAGGTGACCCCTGGTCATTTCCTTTTCTCCCACTCCACCTAGATAGGTACAACCTTTCATCCAGAAGTCAAACCTCAAATATTTGATCTCGAAGATTCCAAGACAGCTCGGTTCAGTTCAGTCGCTCAGTCGTGTCTGACTCTTTGCGACCCTATGAATCTCAGCACACCAGACCTGCCTGTCCGTCACCATCTCCCGGAGTTCACTCAGACTCACGTCCATCGAGTCAGTGATGCCATCCAGCCATCTCATCCTCTGTCAGCTCAAGGCTGGAGCATTTTCATACCCTGATGCCATTCTCTTTGTTACCACCTGAAAATCTGAAATGAACGCCATATCCTTCCTAAAATGTGAAATTGAGAACTTGAACACCAATATCCTCATGCGATCTCAACATTAAAATGTCTACCTAAGAATTGCAAGAGAGACCTGGACTATCTTGTCAGGTCAGAAAGCAAGAGAGTAAGGAAAAAGAGGATCGGTGTGTGTTAGAATGTCACAGGAACCGACTGGAAAGATATCCCAGAGATGAAACCAGAAACGATTGAGAAACAAAGCAGATGCTGATAGCATTTGATTATCACTGAAAAGTATAAAATAGAATTCACGATTCCATACTGACACGGTGAAGTGAACAAGGACAAAAGACTGAATAAATAAATGAAGAATAATGGAAAACTGTTCCCTAATGGAAGAATTCCAACAAGCAAGGAAGAAATAAGGGAGAAAGAAAAGCACCACTAGAGTACTAGAATAATATTCACTGCAGCAAGATTCCCTGATGAATAACAGAATGAGTGAGCAGGGTATTGGCACAGTCCTAAGGTTATCTCTCCTCAAATAATTTTTAATTATAAGGGGAAAAATATCACCTTTCCAGTAGAGTAACACGGAATTAACACAGCACCACGTGGTCACCATGGTTACTTACTTAATAATGAGACTTGCCAATATCATGTGGTCATAATACCACATACACAGTAAGCAGATCACAATCATGGCACGCCACCTATGTGACATATTGCCCCCAAAACTATAACCTCAATCTAATCATGAAAAAAGTCCGACAAACTCAAATTCAGCAGCATTCTACACACACACACTTGACCATTATTCTTTAGAAGTGCCAAGTTCATGAAAGAAAAACAAGGCAAAGTTTGAGAACTGTCACAGATTGGAGAAGACTATGGAGACAGAACCACTAAAAGCACTGCAAAATCCTGGATAACAAGAAAAACATTAGTGGAAAAGCTGCTCAAAGTGAACAAAGTGCCCAGTTTAGTTAGTAACACATCAAAGTTAATCTTTTGGTCTTGACAATTACACCATGACCGTGGGAGACATTGATCAGGGAAGTGCACAGGAACTCAGCACTATCTGTGAAATTTTCTTGTAAATTTACAACTGTTTCAAAACTAAAAGTTTTTTATTTTTTTTTTTAATTTCAAAGCTCTGCCTAAGATCAGGGTGCTGTTTTTTTAAGATCCATGTGACATGGGTGAGTCATACTGCTGCAGCTGCTAAGTTGCTTCAGTCGTGTCCAATTGTGTGACTCCATAGATGGCAGCCCACCAGGCTCCCCCGTTCTTGGGATTCTCCAGGCAAGAACACTGGAGTGGGTTGCCATTTCCTTCTCCAATGCATGAAAGTGAAAGTGAAGTTGCTCAGTCGTGTCCGACTCTTGGTGACCCCATGGACTGCAGCCCACCAGGCTCCTCCGTCCATGGGATTTTCCAGGAAAGAGTACTGGAGTGGGGTGCCACTGTCTTCTCTGATGGGTGAGTCATAGTAGCTTAAAATTAGCCATATCAGCTAGATGTTTGTCGTATGAACTAGGATCTGATTCTTTAGTTATATGATTGATTTTTTTAACTTCAGTGCAAAAACTTTATTAATCCTTATTTAAAAAAAAATCACTATTGGTTTAATCTACTATTTCACTAAAAAAGCTCTTAAAAAATGCTAAGTCTATCATATCACGCACCTCATGATCATTGCAGCTTTATTCACAATAGCCAAGATATGAAAACAACCCAAATTTCCATGAACAGGGGAAGAGACAAAGAAAATGTGATATGTACACCCAATGGACTATTATTCAGCCTGCAAAGAGAAAGAAATCCTGCCATTACAACAACACAGATGAACTCAGAGTGCATTATACTCAGTGAAACAAGCCGGTCACAGAAGACAGGTGCTACCCGATTCCACTTGTGTGAGAAATCTAAAATAATCAGAGAAGCCGAGAGTAGAAGGGTGGTTTCCAGGGGCTGGAGAGAGGTGGAAATGTGGATTTGCTTTTCAACGGGTAGGAAGATTCTACTGTGCAACACAAATACTTTCTAGAGATGTGTTTTACAATGCAGTACCTATAGTTAACAATGAAATGTAGAGCACGTTTATGTTAAGAGGACAGAGTTCATATTGAACAGTCTCAAAGAAGGGACAAAACAACATAGGACACGTGGAAATGCTTGGCGGTGGTGGATGCGTGTGGCCCTTGGCCTGGGGCCCTGCCTACGTCCACCCTCATTGACATGCATATGTTAAATGTGTGCATTTTTCTGTATATCAATTGTTTTAAACTTCTCGTTTTATATTGGAGTATAGCCGATTAACAATGCTATGGTAATTTCAGGAGGACAGCATAGGGACTTAGCTATACATATACACGTATTCACTCTCCCCCAAAGTCCCCTTCCATCCAGGCTGCCACATAACACTGAGCAGAGCTCTTGGTGCTGTGCAATAGGACCTTGTTGGCTATCTATTTTAAACACAGCAGTGTGTACGTGTCATCAATTTTTACTTCATAAAGCGAAACAAACACCAAACCACATGTGATTAAAGCGATGTTATGTCTACATTTGCTTTCAAACCACTTCTGTAAAATACTGAGGCAGAACTGAACCCCGCGCCAAGTTTAGAAACATGTCATGGTTGAGCTTCATTCAAATTGAAGTTGATTTATTGAATCAAGATTCTCCATTTTTCTATCAACACTACTAGATAAAATCCACTTCTCTACATTTTACTCACATTTATAACATTAGGAACTTTCCCCTTCAGCCACAATGTGTTTGAATTTTAACAGCATTTTGAGAGAACATGAGCTTCACTAACAATCCCAGGTGCACTACGTAACTAAAAACGCAGTCTTCGGCAAATGACTTCGTCTGACCTTCATTTTATCTATCTGGCTCCCCATTCAAACCAGGCCTCCTTCCAGCCTGGCCCATACCCGGGCATAAGCAATGTCCTTCAGGACTCAGGTTCCAGGGCTCCTCTGACAGCTCCTGCTCCCTTCTCCCTGGTGAAGGCCCTTGCCCTCCACCCCTTTCAATGGGCCGTGTGTCTCTGGCATCCCCAAGGCCCTCTGTGCGAAGCCTCTGCCTCTATCTGAGCTAAATAAACCAGCAGACACAAAGCCCAGCCTCCCTGAACAGCAATTCATGCAGGTGAGTGTCTACAAGGGCCATCTACCAATGACTTTGCAACTCACCTGCCTCTGACACAGGCTCAGGATGCTTGGGCTTCCCCGGGTGTCCAAGCAGGATTTGTGGCTCTATTCTTTACCCATTAAGCCCATACAATGTTATCACTGGAAGGTCCAGCTCGGCCCAAATTCTAGATCAGCCCTGGCAACCAAAAAAAGCAGGGAGGACCTCTGGAGCTTCAATCCCACCAGAAAATAAAACATCAAATTGATGTTGCTGTTTTGGAGGCTCTGATGAGCCCTGCGCACTCCTGGAAGCCACTCGTCTCCATAAGCTACGTGATGGGATGTCTCCTGATTCTAGGGGAGCCCCTGCACCCACTCATCCCCACCCCTCACGAGAGCAGAATCCAGGATGTAGGCCCGGGACTCTGACACCCTCTCAACTCCTGCCTGTCCCTCTCCCAGGGGTACTGACCTGGGTCCTCAGGCAGTGTTTCCAGCTCCCAGAGACTAGGACTCAAAGCCGGAGGCCACAGTAGCTCCCTGGTCGTCATGCAGGAAGACCCCTCCACCCCACATCTCACTGTCCACTCTTGCATTTTATACTGCAAGAAGGCTCCCCAATTTCCGCCTTTCCCACAGTTCCACACTCACAGGCCTTGATCTGAAAGTGAGCCCCCAGGTGCATCCTGGAAGAGCCTCTCACTCCGCACCCCCATCTTGCTGGGCCTCACTCTGGGAGACAGCAAACCTTTCAAGGCAGGGGAAGGCGGGCTGGTGGGGGAGGGGGGAGAGTGCTTTAGGGGGTCTGTGGTTACTTGGGAGTCTGTGAGCCTTGCCTCCTCCCACCCCCCTGGCCACAGCTCCCACTCCACTCCAGTTTTCTCTTCTTGTCACAGCACTGGGGCTCTGGTAAACATGCAGATGGCTAAAGACTGATTTACCTCGGCCTAGAATACAGAAGTTGCTTAATTAATGCTCATGGAGAGCTGTCCATGAAACGATTAGAAATCAGTACTTAAAGAACTAAGTCCAACTCTTTGCAACCCCATGGACTGGAGCCCGCCAGGCTCCTCTGTCCATCGGATTCTCCAGGCCAGAACATTGGAGTGGGTTGCCATTCCCTTTTCCAGGGGATCTTCCCCACCCAGGGATTAAACCCCGGTCTCCTGCACTGCAGGCAGTTTCTTTACTATCTGAGCCACCAGGGTAGCTCAAGTCTAAAAGCTGTTCTGGGGATCAGAAACTCCAGTTCAGTTCGGCTCAGTCATGTCTGACTCTTTGCAACCCCATGGACTGCAGCATGCCAGGCTTCCCTGTCTATCATTAACTCCTGGAGCTTACTCAAACTCATATCCATTGAGTTAGTGATGCCATCCAACCAGTATCAACCTGGGGAGTTCATCTTTCATCCTTTTGCCTTTTCACACTGTTCATGTAGTTCTCAAGGCAAGAATATTAAAGTGGTTTGCCATTCCTTTCTCCAGTGGACCACATTTTGTCAGAACTTTCCACCGTGACCCGTCCATCTTCGGTGGCCCTTCACGGCATGGTTCACAGTTTCACTGAATTAGACAAGGCTGTGGTCAGTGTGATCAGATTGGCTAGTTTTCTGTGGTTGTGGTTTTCATTCTCTCTGTCCTCTGATGGAGAAGGATGAGAGGCTTATGGACGCTTCCTGATGGGAGAGACTGAGGGAGAAACTGGGTCGGATATTCTAAGAGCTTTGTTAATTCCAAATCCCACTAGCATAGGGAATAGAAGGAAAAGTAAAAGGGGGTGGATAAGGTGAAGAGGAGTGGCTACTCATCAGTTGCTCGCTGTCTCACACTCTCGCTTGCAGCCCGAGTATCAAGCCTGTTTTCCTCCCTCCTTCCTTCTCCCTCCGTCCACACTTTCTCCAGTTGCTGCCTGCCCAAGCTGGGGTTCACTGGTAACTAAGATGGAACTCAGTGTCAGACTTTATTTTTGGGGGGGCTCCAAAATCACGTGACTGCAGCCATGAAGTTAAAAGACGCTTACTCCTTGGAAGGAAAGCTATGACCAACCTAGACAGCATATTAAAAAGCAGAGACATTACTTTGCCGACTAAGGTCTGTCTAGTCAAGGCTATGGTTTTTCCTGTGGTCATGTATGGATGTGAGAGTTGGACTGTGAAGAAGGCTGAGCGCAGAAGAATTGATGCTTTTGAACTGTGGTGTTGGAGAAGACTCTTGAGAGTCCCTTGGACTGCAAGGAGATCCAATCAATCCTAAAGGATATCAGTCCTAAACATTCATTGGAAAGACTGATGCTGGAGCTGAAATTCCAATATTTTGGCCATGTGATGGGAAGAACTGACTCATTGGAAAAGAGCCTGATGCTGGGAAAGATTGAAGGCGGGAGGAGAAGGGGACGACAGAAGATGAGATGGCTGGATGGCATCTCCGACTCAATGGAATGAGTTTGGGTAAGCTCCGGAAGTTGGTGATGGACAGGGAGGCCTGGCGTGCTGCAGTCCATGGGGTCACAGAGTCAGATGCTCCTGCATGACTGAAATGAACGGAACTGACAGTTCCCGAGGGATCGTGGCCTGATGTGTTTATCTTTCCTTCTAGCCTGCTCTCCTTTTCTTGTTTTTAATCTTAATCCAGTGGTTTTAGTGGTTTAGGTCAGTGGCTGTCAAACCCTGGCTGTATCAGAATCACCTGGAAGGCTCCTTTCCCTTGGATTTCCTGGTTCCACCTCCAGAATTTCTGATTCTGGAATGAAGTCCAAAAATGTGCCCATTTCTAACTGCAGTCCATGGGGTCACAGAGTCAGATGCTCCTGCATGACTGAAATGAACTGAACTGACAGTTCCTGAGGGATCGTGGCCTGATGTGTTTATCTTTCCTTCTAGCCTGCTCTCCTTTTCTTGTTTTTAATCTTAATCCAGTGGTTTTAGTGGTTTAGGTCAGTGGCTGTCAAACCCTGGCTGTATCAGAATCACCTGGAAGGCTCCTTTCCCTTGGATTTCCTGGTTCCACCTCCAGAATTTCTGATTCTGGAATGAAGTCCAAAAATGTGCCCATTTCTAACAAGTGCAAAAATTTTCATAGAATTTACGCTAATGCTGCGGGTCCAGGCGCCACACTCTTTAAAAACACTGGTTTAAGTCTTCAGAGTCATTCATGCTGGTGAAGAACACGGTGCGTGGTTATTTGAAGGGGAGACAGGCAGATTTGAGAGTGGATTCGACCAGGCAATAAAACAGCACAGCACTCACTCACTCACTGCTGGGGCTTAACTGCTGTTTTCATACCGCGTGCTGGGCGGTGGACCAGAAGCAATGTCTGGCTCTCTCATAAAGAACATCCAAACAGAAAGCAGAGGTCCCTGCTCAGCCATTGCTCTGCTCTCTACTGGCCGAGAGCAAACTTTGCAGGGGGTTGCCCCTGCCCCTCTGCGGGCCTGGCTTCTGTGGGCAGCGCCCCAACACTCGCCTCCCCCCAAGGGTCAGGGCTCGTACTCAGAACCAGTGGCGACTTTCCCCTTTAGACAGCAGTGACAGCTAAGGATCAAAGCAAGTTAGGAGGCTGATGTGACAGCTCTGTGATTGCTCTCATCGTCCTGCGAGAAAGTCCCCCGATGGGGAGGCCTGTGCAAATTACAACAGAGCCCGTGACCCGCAGGACCAAAGGGCAAGGCTAAATGTGGGCTGTCAGGGAACAGGGCGGCGCCTCTTCACCCTGTTCTCACCTGTAGTTTAAACATGTGGGCTCTGATGAGAATAGGAGCTACCCAGTGTGTTACAGGGCGTGGGGTGCTTGGGGAGAGTTCCGCCTATCTATCTTTCACATGGACCTGTTGCTTTGAACCAACAATCCTGGGTCACTGAGGGCCTCATTGAGATTAGAATGACTTGTTAAAATCTACACTTGATTCATCGTCCTTTTTTTTTTTTTTTGCTTTTTTTCACCTCAGTTTGGAAAACTCATTCTTAAATGAGAACTACCCTCTAGCTGTTCTTTATAGCAAGGGGTGTGCCTGTGTGCTAAGTTGCTTCGGTGCTGTCTGACTCTTTGCGACCCCATGGGCTGTAGCCCACCCGGCTCCCCTGTCTATAGGATTCACCAGGCAAAAACACTGGAATGGGTGGCCATGCCTTCCTCCTGGGGATCTCCCTGACCCAGGGATTGAACCTGCATCTCTTGTGTCTCCTGCATTGGCAGGAGAGCTGCTTACCACTAGCCACCTGGGAAGCCCATAGCTTCCCCAGATGGAGAGGTGTCAAAAGGGTGTCTCCCCAGTGATTGCTGGAGGGACTGAGGGCAGGAAGCTCAGCACAGATGGGGCGTCTCAGCCTTTAGGTCTCATGATGGCATTGGTGATTTGGAGGGCATTTCATCCTGAAATTCAAAATAAATTTGAATTTCAAAAACCAGCAAACATCTTGTTTTTGCGTGGCTTAATATTGCATGGGCCATACCTATACAAAGACATGCTCTGTTGTTTTTCTGAAGCTCAATTTTAACTGGGCATCCTGTACTTCTATTTGCTAAATCTGACAATCCTACCTTTGTGAGAATCCATATTTCATAGCTCAATGAGCTGGTTTTGCTGTATTCATTGATTTTCAAGGGCTTCCCAGGTAGCTCAGACAGTAAGGAAACTGCTTGCAATGCAGGAGACCCAGATTTGATCCCTGGATTGGAAAGATCCCTTGAAGAAGGGAATGGCTCCCCATTCCAGTATACTTGGCTGGAGAATTCCATGGACAAAGTATCCCTTCCATTATTCAATGCAAAAAAAAAAAAAAAAAGAGTTGACTTTTAAGAGGTCATGCAAAAGCATACTGTTGTAAGTATGTCACAGATGGAAACATTGTGCAATTCTTTTATCCTTGTAGAATTTGTTGAGGGACAATGTGACTCATATATTTAGTTTTTCTTCCCTTAAGTATACAGTTCATACTCTTGCTTGTCCATGTGTCTCTCTTTAGTTTTTTTGCAAAATTTCCACACCCCTTGAAATTAGCCTGTCTTTTAACTTATTCATTCATCCAGTGTGATTCAATGGGTGTGCTAATACCAGCATCGACCTAACATGTAAAACTCTCTCCGAGTGGACATAACATTCTAGTGGGGAGAGACAGACTGCAGAGAGGAATAGATCAGGTAGGGTAAATACTGTTGAGAAAAACAAAGTTGGGGCCTTCCCTGGTGGTCCGGTGGTTAAGACTTTGCCTTCCAAGGCAGAGGGTGAGCGTTCAACCCCTGGTCAAGGAGCAAGGATCCCACATGCCTTGCGGCCAAAAAGGCAAAATATAAAACAGAAGCAATATTTTAACAAATTTAATAAAGACTAAAATGGTCTACAAAAAAATCTTTAAAATCAACAAAGTTGGGTAAAGTGCTGGGTGATGCGGGAGTGTTCTTGGAGTTGATGTTTAGGTGTAGTGATCAGGGGACCAGCTCAATAAGAGAATAGTTAAGTGACCCACAGACTGAACTGAACTGAACTAAGTGACCCGAGAGCTCCCTGAGGCGTCCCAGGTGGTGCTAGTGGTAAAGAAGCCACCTGCCAGTGCAGGAGCCATAGGAGAGGGGGGCTCCACCCCGGGTCAGGAAGGTCTCCTGGAGGAGGCACAGCAACCCACCTCCGTATTCTTGCCTGGAGAATCCCATGGACAGAGGAGCCTGGTGGGCTAGTCCATAGCGTCACACAGAGTCGGACACGATTGAAGCAACTTAGCACGCACGCATGCAAGGTCTTCCCTGGTGGCTCAGGCAGTAAAGAATCCGCCTGCAACGTGGGAGACTCGGGCTTGATCCCTGGGTGGGGAAGAGCCTCTGGAGAAGGAAATGGCCACCCACTCCAGTATTCTTGCCTGGAGAAGCCCAGCGACAGAGGAGCCTGGCGGGCTACAGTCCATGGGCTCACAAAGAGTTGGACACGCCTGAGCAACTAACACTTCAAAGGAAGTAAGGGAGTGAGTAATGAGAACTGGGGACACGGCGCTGTAGGCAGAGGGACCAGCAGAGCGGGGCCCTCAGATAGGAAAGTGATGGGTCAGTCCGAGAAACAGAAGCCCAGTGTGACCGGAGCGCAGCGCTGACCAGGAGGATGGTAGGAAACGAAACCGGTTAACGGTGAAGGGAGAAGGCGTCTCGGCAGAGGACGTGGTGTCTTACCATCTGAGGGCTTGAGCTTTCGCTCTGAGCCAGATGGAAAGCTGTTTGTGGTTTTGTAAACATATGGCTGAGTCACTATGTTGTGCAGGGCAGGGAGTGTTAATGGTTCAGAAATTAACAGCATTGTAAAGCAACCATACTCTAATAAAATTAAAAATACACCCACGTGGAAGCGTGAGTTTAACCTTTTATGCTTTGGATGTGAATGCATCTTGAGCATCTGGGAGCACCGTGCACTGTCCTGGGCCAGACACGAGCACACACCTCAAGAGGAATCCCACCCACCTCTTCACGAGGCTTCAGGGTAACAACCAGGCTAAATCTCAGGAGGACTCGGGTCTGCGTCTGATGAAAGGAAAAGACCACGTACTTACGTCATGCAAGTTTTACTAGCTGTGAATCAGCACGTGGCTCCTTCTGAGGCCTCACTCCCTGCCCTGCTGATGGTCACCCTCTCCCCCTGTCCTCACACAGCTGTCCCTCTTCTAAGGACAACCGTCAGGTTGGACCAGGGCCCACGCTAAGGACCCCAGCTCCAAGGAGCGACATTCTGGGCTCCAAGGGGCTCAGGACTCCAACACACAAACTTGAGGGTGTTGTTCACTCACTGAATTGTGTTGGGCTCTCTGTGACCTCGTGCACTGCAGCACCCCAGGCCTCCCTGTCCTTCACTGTCTCCCAGAGTTGCTCAGACTCACGTCCATTGAGTCAGTGATGCCATCCAACCATCCCATCCTCTGAATGTGTGTGTGAGAAGGCATAATTCTGCCTATAACATAAGCTGACTTGTTTGCCATTGAAAGTGGAAGTGTTAGTCACTCAGTCACATCCGACTCTTTTCAACTCCAAGGACTGGGGCCCACCAGGCTCCTCTGTCCGTCGGATTCTCCAGGCAAGAATGCTGGAGTGGGTTGCCATTCCCTCCTCCAGGGGATCTTCCTGGCGGGGGATTGAACCCGGGTCTCCTGCATTGCAGGCAGATTCTTCACCGTCTCAGCCACCTGGTTTGTCATTGGGTTTTAGTAAATACTAAGCAAATTAATTTTTTTAATATATGGGAGAAATTAACTTTTTAAAACTTTACAATGTATTTTTATTATGTCAAGACAGAATAGACTCAATATTTCACACCTTCATGGCCTGCCAGGGTTTTGTGGTTCATGAGAATCGAGGAAAAGATGAGGGTTATATTCTCTAGGCCAGCTTCTGTGAGCCACAGAGAAAGGAGCTGCCCAGCATCTCTGGAGTAGAGAAATTGTTCTAGGTCTTGGATTAAGGAGCAGCTCCTTGTGAAGAGGTCACTTAAGGAGACTCAAAGTGACGGACAGGACAGGCCTCTTTCAGGACATCCCCTGATGCTGGCGGATTCCTTGTCCACACTCTCCCAGTTTCTGCACCATCAACTTCAAGGTTATAAATGGTGGCCATCACCTTTGCTTCCATCCTCCATGCCTACAAAAATTTTGTGAGCTTCAGTTATTAAATCACAAACACCAACTAAAATATTAAGTGTTTGTAATAAGATTAACCAATGTTTCAAGAAGGCTGGCACAGTTCAGTTCAGTTAAGTTCAGTTGCGCAGTCGTGTCCGACTCTTTGTGACCCCATGAATCGCGGCACACCAGGCCTCCCTGTCCATCACCAACTCCCGGAGTTCACTCAGACTCACGTCCATTGAGTCCATGATGCCATCCAGCCATCTCATCCTCGGTCGTCCCCTTCTCCTCCTGCCCCCAATCTCTCCCAGCATCAGGGTCTTTTCCAATGAGTCAACTCTTCGCATGAGGTGGCTAAAGTACTGGAGTTTCAGCTTTAGCCTCATTCCTTCCAAAGAAATCCCAGGGTTGATCACCCTCAGAATGGACAGGTTGGATCTCCTTGCAGTCCAAGGGACTCTCAAGAGTCTTCTCCAACACCACAGTTCAAAAGCATCAATTCTTCTGCGCTCAGCCTTCTTCACAGTCAACTCTCACATCCATACATGACCACAGGAAAAACCATAGCCTTGACTAGACAGATCTTAGTCAGCAAAGTAATGACTCTGCTTTGCATTTCATCCACTATGTCCCATGTTTGGAGTTGAGCTGCTTCCCCTGAGAATTTTTCCATCCCTGGAGTGTAAGTAGCAGGGAGGTACCATAACCAAGGCAGGGAAACCAGGCTGAGGCAGAGCTGAAGCAGATTCTCCAAGGACAGCATGGAAACTGGCTCAGGGAGCCAAGAGTCTGCCAGCTCCCTGCCTGGGCGCTCAGCGCCTGCTGACATGATGGTGCCTTGTCACAAGGACTGGCCATTTGGAGGATTCCAAAGGCAACCAGGTCATAAGTCTTCCATCCTCCAGTGACTGCAGTTAAAGCTTGAAATGGAAGCATTATTTTCCTCAATGGTAAATTCAATTTTCAAAAACAGTACTCAGTGGCTTTTTAAAGGGAATTCCACCATATGCTTGCTCTGTGTAAGTTCAAATGTCATTAGCTATTAATCGAACCCTTGACTGAGCCTGCGGCTGAGAGGTCCCTGGAAAATTCAGATAATTTCTGACTCTGACAGAATGAACTATGTTAAAAAGTTACAAAACTAGTATCACAAACTAGTGTTCTTATTTTATATGTTTAAGATGTAAATTCAGGATGGAGGGAATTAATGTCCTTTCCTATATTTTTTAACAAGAATAAACAAATCTTGTGGGCCTTCCCTGGTGGCTGAGATGGTAAAGAATCTGCCTGCAATGCAGGAGACCCAGGTTTGATCCCTGGGTGGGGAAGATCCCCTGGAGAAGAGAATGGCAACCCACTCCAGTATTCTTGCCTGGAGAATCCCATGGGCAGAGGAGCCTGGTGGGCTATAGTCTATGGTGCTGCAAAGAGTCAGACATGACTGAGTGAATTATACTACCCACTAGAATAAATCTCTTAATTTAAATAAATGTATGTAAACATAATGTATTTAAATTAAGATATGGGCAGGTTTCATCAACATCAGCTAGTGGAGATATATTGCTAATGATCACCAATTGAATGATCAATAGCTATGCATTTGAAATCTGCTATGTACTTTCCACTATTCTGGGCATTACTGAGGACATAATAAGAATGCATAAAATTCTTGATCAGGAAAATTTATAATCTAGTTCAGCAGGACACACACAAACACAGATGCACAAAGATACACACAGAAATAGACACACCCAGACATTCACAGAGACACACATAAACACACATGCAGAGAGACGCATATAGACACAGAGACACACCCACATAGACATGTGCAGAGATTCACACACGGAGACAGAGATACAGACGTGCAGAAACACACAGGCACACACACACACATGGATCACAGACGTGCACACAGACACAAATATACAGACACACAGAGACACACACACATAGACATGTGCAGAGACTCACACACGGAGACAGAGATACAGACGTGCAGAAACACACATGGCACACACATACATGGATTGCAAACATGCACATAGACACAAATATACAGACACACACACACAGACATGTACAGAGACTCACACACAGAGACAGAGACACAGACTGCAGAAACACACAGTAGCAGAAACACACAGGCACACACACACACATGGATCACAGACATGCACACAGACACAAATATACAGACACACAGAGACACACACACATAGACATGTGCAGAGACTCACACACAGAGACAGAGATACAGACGTGCAGAAACACACATGGCACACACATACATGGATTGCAAACATGCACACAGACACAAATATACAGACACACACACACAGACATGTACAGAGACTCACACACAGAGACAGAGATACAGACTGCAGAAACACACAGTCACACACACATACATGGATCACAGACATGCACACAGACACAAATATATAGACTCACGGAGATAGACACACATTTCTTCTAACACTTCATCTAATAAATCATTCGGGTAAATTCTTTAGGAGTTTCGCAAGACATGGACTGTAGCCACGTGACAGCTGTCTGGATGACGAGAGGGGATTCTCTGGGATATGGTTTCAGTCCAAATGGGTTTCTGTAGGGACCGTTTTAATGGGGCATCACTGATATGGAATGTCCCAGAGAGGAACTGGTTCCCAGCTCTGGACTTACTGGCTGGTCTTAACATCTTCATTTATCCTCTTTTGGGAAATGGGGATCTTGACAGCCCATTGTTAGCAGCAAGAGAGAAGTTATTACCTACTGATGGCTTTAAGATGAGAGTCCTTCAGGAAAGAAATGGAAACCAGTTCATTATCTCCTGGTCACAGCCTGAACAGGATGGTTGGATTTTGTGGTTACAAGGAAAGTGGAGAGGGGATTACCCTGGTGAAGCAGAAGAGGGAGGTGGGAGAAGCAGAAAAAAGAAAGGAAAGGAGTCTCCTCATAAAACTACAGTAGGGACTTTCTTGGTGGCCCCGTGGTTAAGAATCGCCTGCCAATGCAGGAGACATGGGTTTGATCCCTAGCCAGGGAAGATCCCGCATGCTGCTGGGCAACTAAGGCTGTGCCCCACAATGATGGAGCCAGGGCACCTACAGCCCGTACTCCCCCCACAGCAAGAGAAGCCACCACAGCGAGAAGGCCGTGCGCTGCCATAGGGAGCAGCCCCAACGTCTGCAGGCAGAGAAAGGGCCACACACAGCCACAAGAAGCTCAGGCCCGCGGCAAAGACCCAGCATAGCCAAAAATTAATAAACACACACATTTTTAATAAAAGCTACAGCAACCCAAGAGAAAGGAAAATAAATGTCTACACCGAAACTTGTACGTGAACGTCCATAGCAGCATTATTCATAACAGCCAAAAAGTGGGGGAAAATCCAACGTTTATCAGCTGAAGCAAGAGAAGCCACCACAGAGAGAAGGCCGTGTGCTGCCATAGGGAGCAGCCCCCGCGTCTGCAGGCAGAGAAAGGGCCACACACAGCCACAAGGAGCTCAGGCACCGCGGCAAAGACCCAGCACAGCCAAAAATTAATAAACAAACACATTTTTAATAAAAGCTACAGCAACCCAAGAGAAAGGAAAATAAATGTCTACACCGAAACTTGTACATGAACGTCCATAGCAGCATTATTCATAACAGCCAAAAAATGGGGAAAAATCCAACGTTTATCAACTGATGGGTGGAGAAACAAACTGTGGTGTTTCCACACAACGGAGTGTTATTCAGCCACAAGCAGCACTGAGGTTGGGACTTCCCTGGTGGTCCAGTGGCTCAGAATCCACCTTCCAATGCACGGAGCATGGGTCCAATCCCTGCTCAGGGGACTGAGGTCCCACTAAGACCGAATGCCACACCTAGAGACGGCTGTGGGCTGCGGCGAAGACCTGGCACAGCCGAAAAAGAAAACAAAGCCAGTGAAGCACAATTACATACCACGAGGATGAGCCTTGAAGACACGCTAGGTGAGAGAAGCCAGTCCCAGAGGACCGCTCGAGCATGCCTGGTTTCATAGGAAGTGTCCAGAACACGCAAATCTGGAGACGGAGGGTAATCAGTGGTTCCTATGGCTGGGGAAGACAGGTAGTGGATTAGGGAGTAATGGTTAACAGACACAGGGTTTATTTTCGAAGCGGCGAAGACCTGGCACAGCCGAAAAAGAAAGCAAAGCCAGTGAAGCACAATTACATACCACGAGGATGAGCCTTGAAGACACGCTAGGTGAGAGAAGCCGGTCCCAGAGGACCGCTCGAGCATGCCTGGTTTCATAGGAAATGTCCAGAACACGAAAATCTGGAGACGGAGGGCAGTCAGTGGTTCCTATGGCTGGGGAAGACAGGTAGCGGATTAGGGAGTAATGGTTAACAGACACAGGGTTTATTTTCGAAGCGATGATCTTTTTCTAAAATTGATTGCAGTGGTGGATGAGCAGCTCTTCGAATATACCAAAAGCTACCAGACTGTGCACTTTAAACGGGTGAATTGTGTGGCGTGTGAATCATATCTCAAAAGAGCTGTTACTTTTTTAAAAGCTACAAAATGTCTTGAATTTCTAAATTGCTGTGACTGCCTTGTACAACTTCCAAAATTAGACCCAATTTCATAACGTCTTGGGGATTAGAACTACTAATCTGTTGGATCCTAGACTCTCAAGGGACTGGTGATCTCTGTTGTTACTGTGTACTGTTACTTAGGTCCCAAACTTGGCAGAGTAGTCAGGAAGCACCTAGTCTCGCTAGGAGTCAAAGGTTCAGAAGATAGATGGAGCTCTAGCTCCAAAAGCATCTCTCGGGTTAAAGGTTACTCAGATAGGAAGTATGATGGGCTTCTTCCTTTGGTAATGCTAGTTCTTAATGGACCAGAGAAGGCTCTCCAGTGGCTTTTGCCCCAACTCCTTAAATATTCTATCTGTGAAATCGGTAGGAACGAACTGGAAGGACTGGCTCTAATAACTCGAGGACAAAAATCACTTACTTCCAAAACTAGACCCCATTTCATAACGTCTTGGGGATTAGAACTACTAATCTGTTGGATCCTAGACTCTCAAGGGACTGGTGATCTCTGCTGTTACTGTGTACTGTTACTTAGGTCCCAAACTTGGCAGGGTAGTCAGGAAGCACCTAGTCTCTCTAGGAGTCAAAGGTTCAGAAGATAGATGGAGCTCTAGCTCCAAGAGCATCTCTCGGGTTAAAGGTTACTCAGATAGGAAGTACGATGGGCTTCTTCCTTTGGTAACGCTAGTTCTTAATGGACCAGAGAAGGCTCTCCAGTGGCTTTTGCCCCAACTCCTTAAATATTCTATTTGTGAAATCAGTAGGAACGAACTGGAAGGACTGGCTCTAATAACTCGAGGACAAAAATCAGTTTTTTCTCACTGGCCAGCCCGTCACCATCTCTTTTGCTATCGCTTATACTGGTGTGGTGATGCTCAGAAGGAACATCTTGGTTTTATGTTCGTACTGGTCTTACTCAGCAACAACCTTTCATTACTTTGCCGGCAAAGGTCCATTTAGTCAAAGCTAAGGTTTTTCCAGTAGTCTTGTATGGATGTGAGAGGTGGACTATAAAAAAGGCTGAGTGCCAAAGAATTGATGTTTTTGCACTGTGGTGTTGGAGAAGACTCTTGAGAGTCCCTTGGACTGCAAGGAGATCCGGTTCATCCTAAAGGAAATCAGTCCTGGGTGTTCATTGGAAGGACTGATGTTGAAGATGAAACTCCAATAATTTGGCCACCTGATGCAAAGAACTGACTCATTGGAAAAGACCCTGATGCTACGAAAGATTGAAGGCAGGAGGAGAAGGGGATGACAGAGGATGAGATGGTTGGATAGCATCACCAACTCGATGGACATGAGTTTGAGCAAGCTCTGGGAGGTGGTGATGTACAGGGAAGCCTGGCGTGCTGCAGTCCATGGGTCATGACTGAGCTACTGAACTGAATGTTTCACAAGGGGAGGGACGGTTAACAGACGGCTGTTTCACATGTTGAAACAACAAAAATGATGTTTTAGTAACAAGACGAAACTGCTCCCAATGTAATATTAAGTGAAAAAAAGAGGGGATATATTAAGTGAAAATTGTGTGGAGGCTCATTATATATGGAAAAAAGTAAAAATTAAATGCTGAAAAAAAACATAAAAATGGTATACAGGGTTGTTTCTGGGTAATGAGACTATGGATAATTTAAATAAAATAAGATTTTTAAAAATCATTTGTTTTCCAAACTTCTGACAAGGAGCTCATATTACTTTCCCAATCAGGAAAAATTATATGTATATATAAAATTTAAAAATAAAATGTGGTCTAAGGTTTTATGAAAAAAGAAAAAAAGAATATCATAGAAGATGATAAAGTGCCAGAGTGAGCCCAGCCCCCAAGGCCAGACCCCTGGTGTTGAGTTGGACCAGAGGACTAGGAATTCACGAAGAAAGAGGCAACCATATTCCCTGTGTCTAGACATTTACGGAGAGAACTTTCAGGGCCAAGTTGTCAGGCTTTGGGAGGCTCTTGGCTCCATCCCACCATGGGTCTGCTTCCCAGGCTCCTTGGGCCCCTGTGCATGTTGGTACCCCAATCCATCTGTCTTTAGCAAGATTCCATTTTTTAGATATCTCCCCTTCTTCCAGAGATGGTTGGATAGCATCACCAACTCGATGGACATGAGTTTGAGCAAGCTCTGGGAGGTGGTGATGTACAGGGAAGCCTGGCGTGCTGCAGTCCATGGGGTCATGACTGAGCTACTGAACTGAATGTTTCACAAGGGGAGGGACGGTTAACAGACGGCTGTTTCACATGTTGAAACAACAAAAATGATGTTTTAGTAACAAGACGAAACTGCTCCCAATGTAATATTAAGTGAAAAAAAGAGGGGATATATTAAGTGAAAATTGTGTGGAGGCTCATTATATATGGAAAAAAGTAAAAATTAAATGCTGAAAAAAAACATAAAAATGGTATACAGGGTTGTTTCTGGGTAATGAGACTATGGATAATTTAAATAAAATAAGATTTTTAAAAATCATTTGTTTTCCAAACTTCTGACAAGGAGCTCATATTACTTTCCCAATCAGGAAAAATTATATGTATATATAAAATTTAAAAATAAAATGTGGTCTAAGGTTTTATGAAAAAAGAAAAAAAGAATATCATAGAAGATGATAAAGTGCCAGAGTGAGCCCAGCCCCCAAGGCCAGACCCCTGGTGTTGAGTTGGACCAGAGGACTAGGAATTCACGAAGAAAGAGGCAACCATATTCCCTGTGTCTAGACATTTACGGAGAGAACTTTCAGGGCCAAGTTGTCAGGCTTTGGGAGGCTCTTGGCTCCATCCCACCATGGGTCTGCTTCCCAGGCTCCTTGGGCCCCTGTGCATGTTGGTACCCCAATCCATCTGTCTTTAGCAAGATTCCATTTTTTAGATATCTCCCCTTCTTCCAGCCCCCTGATACATTACATTGCTGAGAAGCCCAAAGAACACCATTGTCTAGATGTGTCTAAATAAAGAATTCCATCAGATTAAGTCTTGAGTGGCACAAAGTATGTTACTATAATCTTTGGGAATTAGAACACTGAAATACAACAGCAATAGCTGGCTTATTATAAACCATTTACTAACCACTTTTGATATATCCTATGATTTAACATTTAAGATGTCTGCTTGATGTGGGTACCATTTTTATTTGTGTCACACATGAGGCAACCGAGACATAATTAAACACTGAAGTGAACGTTCTCAATTACGCACTTCAAACACATCTCACCAGGATAATAGCTCCTCATTAAAGAGACCTGAAGTTGAGAGTTGGATGGAATTGACTGATGAAAGTGATGCCCCGTCCTAGAAAGGAAATCCTCCTTCTTGCCCCAACCAGGAGTCCCCGGACAGAGCACTGACACCAGCTTGTTGAATCAAGTCACAAGATTGCAACCGGTCATATAAAATCCAAGTGCAATGGTTATTTGAGAAAATAAGCTTTAAAATAGAAACCACAAATTACAGGTTCAATATTTAACTGTTGGTGTGAATTTCAGGCCTTGGACAGACCTTGTTTTTAAGGATTTCCATACGTTTTGGAACCAAACCCCAAACTTCCTGCCCACACACAACAGTTTTGAAAGCCACAGAACTCATAGCAGGTTGAAACACACAACTGGGGCTCCTTTCAGAACCCGACACTTGAATCTCACTCCTCTCTCACCCACCCACTCAGCCAGAGGAAGGGAGCTTTTGAGAAATTCCTGCTGGAATAATATGCCTCTCTCCTTTCATTAGAATTGAGAAAAGGAAGCCCAGACTGCAAAGGGACGCAGCCTGTCTGACACAGAGGCATAATTTTGGTTTTGAAATAACAATATAACCTTAAAGAGGTCTTGGAAGGAGACTGGCTCCAGAGAGGGTGGTCTGAGGACTAGTCAGCTCCTTCAAATAATATCAATCATGTAATTTGCCTAATTTAAACATGATTAAATGAGATGACAAGAAGTAATAAACGCCAGTGGGGTTCTGCAGTTGCCAGCAGATCTGCATCAGAGTCGGTAGGAATTCAATAGTTGTCTGCAAATCTATGGCAGGTACTGAACATGACCATTTTGTTTTCGTTTTTATACAGCAAAAGGCTATAAGCACTGTTTTGTATACAGCAAAAGGCTATAAACGTTATTAACAGTGCAGCCCTCAGGAAGAAATGTTTGAGTCTGCAATCTCATATCCGTACATTTACTGAAGAAGACTGTATACACGTGTTCCTGTATGTAAAAGAGTTTAGAACACAGACGGAGCAAGACCATCTAGGTTTGAATCCCGGTTCTGCCACCTATTCATTGTAGACCTTGGTACCTTATTAACCTAACTGCTTTAGCTTCACCATCTAGAAAATGAGAATTGTAAGAATAATTACACTAACAGTTAATACGAGAATTAAATTAGCAGATAGATGTAAATGACTTTGAGCAATGCCTGGCTCAGGATGAGTTCTACAGCACTTGAGCAATTATTGTCACCTTATTAAATTTGATCAATATAATATTATATTTGATATACAGTTACACTTGAGTGTGTTTATAATATAGTTCCAATAATTGCAGTATGTATAATGAACGATATATTAATATACCATGTGGCAATACAGTTATAATAATTGTTAAAATTCTGTGCTAGGTACTGCTAGAGAAATATATATATAATATTTGAATATATAAAATATAATATTTAAATAAATATTTAGATATTTTAAAATATTTATTTGTATATATATTTAAGTACACATGAAAGCAGAGATTTTTAAAGGATGTATTAAACCTAAATAGAAATACAATTTTTGTTGTTTTCTTCTAGCCCCTGACCAATCACTTGTATGCTATTTAGCAAGTGTCCAAATACAGTTATAATAATTGTTAAAATTCTGTGCTAGGTACTGCTAGAGAAATATATATATAATATTTGAATATATAAAATATAATATTTAAATAAATATTTAGATATTTTAAAATATTTATTTGTATATATATTTAAGTACACATGAAAGCAGAGATTTTTAAAGGATATATTAAACCTAAATAGAAATACAATTTTTGTTGTTTTCTTCTAGCCCCTCACCAATCACTTGTATGCTATTTAGCAAGTGTCCAATCTGGTCTGGAGACCATTTCTCTAAATCAGGGACTGGCAAAAGTTTTCTAGAAAGGGCCAGATTGGTAGTATTTTAAGATTCATAGGCCTTACAGTTTCTGCAGCAAATACTTAAATCTGCCTTTGTGGCATCAAAACAGCCATATGCAATTGGTAAATGAATGGGCTTATGCATGCAGCAGTAAAATCTTATTTATAAAAACAGTTTCTGAGCCTGGTTTGGCCCAAGGGTGATGGTTTTCCCATTTCTATCTGGAGGAAATAATTAGGATGTGGTCATCCAGAACAAGATGGTTTGGCCCAAGGGTCATGGTTTTCCCATTTCTATCTGGAGGAAATAATTAGGATGTGGTCATCCAGAACAAGACTGTTCCAGCAATGGCAGCCCTCTTGTTAAGGAACTTCCAGACACTAAAATTATTTAAACAAAGGACAAGGTACTGTCTCCATGAATGACTTTAGAGGGATTCTATTATATACTTGAAGCTTGACATAGACACTTTTACAGACCTTTCCAAACCTAAGATTAACGACACTTATTCTAAATAATGGTTGCTTCTTCATAAACCAGTGGGACAGAACAGACAGCCCCCAAATAAATCCAAGCATATACGATCAGATCATTTTCAACAAAGGTACTGAGAATACACAATGGAAGAGAAGATGGTGTCTCCAATAAATGCTGTGGGGCAGACTGGATATGCACGTGCAGGGGAATATAACTGGACCTTTATCTGTAATATATCATACGCAAAAATTAACTCAAATAAAGACTTAAAGGTAAGACCTGAAACTGTAAAACTCTTGGAAGAAAACAAGGGGAAATGCTCCTTGACATTGGCAGTGATTTTTTTTTTTTTTATGACTCCCTAAAGCTCAGGCCAGAAAAACAAATTAAACAAATGGGACTACATCAAGCAAAACTGCCTCTGCACAGCAAGGGGCATGATCAACAGTGAGATCCCTGAGGTGTGCACATATTCAAATATGGCAGCCCGACTTTTGCATATTCTATCAGGAAAAAGGATTGCATTTCACCTGGCTTCAGAAAACAGCTCTTCCTCCTTCTGTGCCGTCGAGACAGACTCGGGCATGCTGTCCACAGTGCCCATGTTTGCCCTCTTGCTTTCCTCTTTTCCCTCACCGTTCCATCCTTGGGGTCAGAAGCAATGTCATTTCAAAGACGTAACCAACCATGGCAATAAAGCTGTGGGCTTTATCGTTCCGTACCCTTATGACGACGCCTCTAATTCTCTGTGCCTGGCTACCTGGGAGTTGTCCAGTTTGGTCTGGGGACATCTTAAATGACAATGTTCTTCACGACAGAGTGATGGTTTTTGAACCATAGGCTCTGGATGCCTTTCAAGTCATTACATCTCCTCTCCCTAAACCTCCAACTCAAACACACCTAAGGAGAAACACCAAGTTTATTTACTTTGTAGTAATGTGCTATGAACATTAAGTTAGGCAAATTGTTCCCCTTCTGATAATACACTCTTATATTCTCGAGGCAAAGTAAAAAGACAACACAGATGTCCTTTGACAAATATGAACTACCAAAATTCCATTGCACTTCCCATGGAAAACTCTATTTGCAATTCATTAATTGCCAAGTGTCTGCCAGACATTCATTATTTTCTGTCTGCCCGAAAATATTTCAAAGACCGTGTTTCCATCCTTGATATCCTGATGAGGAAATTGAGGTTTAGGAGATTAAGTGATTTCTCCAAGGTTACATGGTTGGTAAAGGGCAGAGCGGCAATTTTCACCATTATGCCTAAAAGCTGTCTTATTAAATCTTCAATTCAGAGACAGGAGGGAAAAACAGAACAAGAAGGCAGAAGGTAGGCAGGCAGAGGAAAGCCATTATTTGCGGTGTGGGAGTAAAGGCGCGGCAGTGAACTGTGAGAGGTGTCCTCCTTTCTTCACCTTACCCTTTACGCCAAGTGCTGAGCCCAGCGCCTGACCATGGCAAGAAAATGATGACTTACAGGACCTACCATCTGATTTAAATCTGATAATTGCAGTTCCAACTTTACCAATTAGGAAACGGGCTTTTAAAGAGATTAAGTCATTGTTTCAAACTCACAATACTTCTAAATCACAGAGCCAGGATTAGGAACTGAATCCTAGGTGAGCTCAATGGGTTTTAAGTGCTTCAGTTGCAATAATTCTTTAGAGGACTTTATCTGAGTTTAGAGCCCTAACCTCTGAAACGATTATGATATACCAGCTCCCACCCATATTAATTAAAAAGAGAAAAGCTACCAAAATATAGCAAGACCAATAAAATTCTGACCTGTCATTCATTTTCTTGAAATATCAAGTTATTTTCAGTACTTCCCTCCCCCCTCATTTTTTCCTTTGCTTTTACAGGTTCCTATAGTTTCTGTGTACTGAGCCTTCAGAAATTCAGCTCTAGGGGACTTCCCTGGTGGTCCAGGGGTTGAGACTTTGCCTTCTGATGCCAGGGGTGGATGGGGGGAGGCAGTATTGTAACAAATTCAATAAAGACTTTAAAGAATGGTCCACAATTTTTTTTCAAAGAGAAACTCTGCTCTAATCCCTTGAGTCTTGAACCTGTATAGCTCATCTTGTCCAAACAGCCACTGGAAGATTTGCACATCAGTTTAAGTAGGGCTCAATCCATTGAGGATGACTGGAATCACGATGACATGGGCTGGTACCGTCATGAGAGACCCCCTGTTCGGACTGTATACGTGAGATGTGTCGGTCTGTGTACGTGAGATGTGTTGGGTGTCCAGTGACTTTGCTCCTTTATCCTGTGGTCTCTGCTCCCCTGCCTTTGACCTTTGTCTTCTGACTTGTTTGCCTCTTTCTTCTGTCCCACCCATTAGGCTGGCTTTCCCACATCCACCTAACCAGTGTTTCACTCCACATCTGCAGGTGTGGTCCTTCCCTGTCTCTTTCACCTCCTGCATCTGTAGAGTGCCTTTGCTGCCGGTCTGCAGCCCCTCGGAGCTTCCCAGAAAGTGATCTCCCAGCCAGCTGTGCTCTGCCGCTCCCCCGAGGCTGACCCTCCCTGGGCTTCAGCCACCTTTTCTAGTATGAGAACCCATGACGCTAGATCAACATGGGCATACCTCACAGGTTCACTTTTATTCATTGCCTAGAGAACAGTTATTACTGACCATGTCTGGTAGTGATTGTGAGCCATGGCGTCCACTGGTTGCTACCTTCTTCCCAGCCAGGTAAGCAAGACGGAACACATAGCAGGTAATTATGGATTTTCAAAACTGGGAGAGATTTCAGATGGTTTTGTCAAGTTCTGTATATTTATAGATCAGTAAAACAAGATTGACTCACCCAAAGGTAGGCAATTAACTTTTAGGAAACTTAACTCAAACACTAATATCCTGAATTTCATCCAGTCTAGCACAGTTTATTGGAGAAGGCAATGGCACTCCACTCCAGTACTCTCACCTGGAAAATCCCGTGGACGGAGAAGCCTGGTGGGCGGCAGTCCATGGGGTCGCTAAGAGTCAGACACAACTGAGTGACTTCACTTTCACTTTTCACTTTCATGCATTGGAGAAGGAAATGGCAACCCACTCCAGTGTTCTTGCCTGGAGAATCCCAGGGACGGGGGAGCCAGGTGGGCTGCCGTCTATGGGGTCACACAGAGTCGGACACGACTGAAGCGACTTAGCAGCTTAGCAGCACAGTTTATATCAAATAACACTGCCTATCTTTCCTTTGGCAAAACGATGACACCCTTCACATCCTTCTCCCCAACCCCCTCTTCATGCTAAAATAAAATTGAATATGGTAAAACTGCAACTCTACTTGGATTTAGATTCCAGAGAAAACCATTGGCCAGTTCCTTTGCTATCCCTTCCAGGAACTATAAAGTCTGCTCCCCTCTCCTGGTAGAAACCTCAGACAGCGTGGCCAGTCTGTGAAGGCGTACTCTTGGTCAGAGAAGCCTTCCTGTCACTGTTTATAATTGGCTGCACCAGAAACAGATCCCCATTAACCTGGTGACCAGCCCACATACACAAAGCCCAGCAGCAGGATCTAATGACAAGCATGTCACATGGACAGTTACAGGAGCAACTACAAACAAGATTACCCAAGCTCGTACCTCCTGGGCACAATCCCACTCTAACTGGGAAAGGAAAGAAAGTATCAGTATGAAAACATGTAACTTCTATCCTCTTTCCTCCTCCACAATGATTCCAACAAATTAGTAAAGCTTATTTTGTCCGTATCTTCTAACAGACATTAAGTCAATTAGGGGACAGACTAACTTGCCCTTTCTTCAGACCTTTTTTTCCTTCTTTGAAAACCCTTTCTTTGACTTGGAGATGGTATAGACTTGAGGGTGGTGGAGTCGGGCTAGCCGTTTTCTTAGCCTTTACATTAACATGGTGGTGGTTTAGTCACTAAGTCACATCCGACTCTCTGCCACCCCATGGACTGCAGCCCGCCAAGCTCCTGTCTTCATGGGATTCCCGGGCAAGAATACTGGAGCGGGTTGCCATTCCTTTCTCCGGGGGATCTTCTCGAGACCAGGACAGAAACTGGGCCTCTTGCATTGCAGGCCCTTGACTGACTGAGCCAACCAGGGAAGCTCAACATTAAAATAGAGAGGTTTTGGTGCCATTCACTTAGCAGTCTTTGGAGAAAAGACAATGAATTCTAGAAGCCTCATTTCAATAACCAGTGTGATTTCATGAAGAAAGAGTTATGCTTCACCAGCTTGTTAAGAATTTTTTGAATTTTACTGTCAGTTAATGAAAGCAACGGTAATGAAAGTGCATATAACACAGTAGTGGGGCACCCGGGCTGCTTTGTACCTGTTTCTCTGTGTCAAATTAAACTTCAGTCAAAGGACGGAAGCAGGCAATATTTGTCAAGAGCAAGAAATTTGAATGCTGCTGCAAACAGCATGGAATCTTAGGAACTAGAAGAGCTTTCCAAACCTGGAAAAGATCTTGAGAATTGTATCCACAGGGAACACACTTCATAGTAAATTACAAAAAAAAAAAAAAAAATCTGTAAATGTTGATTCTTATTCTTAGGACACACAGCCAGGACTAGAAGCAAAACACTGAACTCCAAGGACTTTGCTACTGACACACGCGTGCTGTCCTCATTGGAAACAAGAATGTTCCCCCACCAGAGTCTTGGGACAGGATGACACAGCCCGTCGTTTGTGTTAACAAGCTGAGTGATGATTCCGCAAGCAAGACCGTTCAGGTTGTCATGCTCAGTAGCTGCTGCTGCTGCTAAGTCGCTTCCGTCGTGTCTGACTCTGTGCGACCCCATAGATGGCAGCCCACCAGGCTCCCCCATCCCTGGGATTCTCCAGGCAAGAACACTGGAGTGGGTTGCCATTTCTTTCTCCAAGGCATAAAAGTGAAAAGTGAAAGGGAAGTCGTTTAGTCCTGTCTCACTCTTAGCGACCCCATGGACTACAGCCTACCAGGCTCCTCCATCCATGGGATTTTCCAGGCAAGAGTACTGGAGTGGGGTGCCATTGCCTTCTGCGTAACCTCAGCAAATAACAAGAGCGAGTGGACGTCCAGTAACTTCAAGATGGCAGGAGTGACGAAGTACAATAATGAAATGAACCGTTTGCTACCGAATAAAGGACGAAAGTAAAATTTAAAAAACACGAATTGACTTGCAGAATATCCAGGAAAAAATACGGACGTGAGAGCTATCAGGTTTATCATCTGTTATTTCCTGTTTATTTTATTTTGGAGCGGAGTTGACTGACAATGTTGCGCCAGTTTCAGGAGTACAGCAAAGTGATACACACACGTAGTGATACAAAGTGATGCAAAGCGATACAGTTATACCTATACAGATTTCTAGTTTTTTCGGGCTCTTTTCCCACCTAGGTTATTACAGGGCACTGAGTAGAGTTCTCTGCGGTATACAGCAGGTCTCTGTTGATGATCTATTTTGTAGATAGCAGTGTGCATATGTTCATTTCAAATGCCTAATTTGTCTCTCCCCTCTCCACCTTTCCCTCTTGGTAACCATAAGTTTGTTTTCAAACCTGATTTGTTCTTACTGCAGCATGGAGCTGTTGAAAATGGATAATTCTGGCACTTAATAGGATTCATATATTCCATATACATGTATACACACACGTATCAACAAAGTAATGAATGTTATTTTCACTGAGGCTTCTCTTCTGTTAGCCACGTCTCCACTGAGAGGTCATTTCAAATCCTTTCTACCTCAAATTTTCAACCATATTATCTTTCAATTGCAAATCATGGTAAAGACTAGGTGATTCAAGTCCATTGTTTTACAGATGACACCTGACGCCTCAGCAGACGGTGACTCACCCAGGGTCTCATGGATATTCCCAGGTGTGCCTGAGAGGTGACAAACTTAGATTTGGCCAGGACATGGATAAATAGGGATCGACATTTCTAAAGACCACTTGCTTCTCTGGGGCAGGCTTCTATCACGAGCTCACACTCCAACTGTCGTCTCCTGGGAGTGATCATTTCACCCTCCAGCTGAGCAGTCCGTATTCAGCCTCAGTCCCCCAGCAAGGGCCGAGGATTGTTTAAACCATAAGCATCACCAGAGCCACTCCTGCTGTCATGCCAAACCACACCCTCCCCTAGAAACAGGGCTGGGATAGTATTTCTTTTTTAAAAGAAATATTTATTGGAGCATAGTTGCTTTACAATGTTGCGTTATTTTTTCTGCTGTACCAAAAAGCGAATCAAATATATGTATGCACATAACCTCTCTTTTTTGGATTTCCTTCCCATTTAGGTCACTGAGCAGAGTTCCCTGAGCTATACAGTTAGGCTCCTACTAGTTATCCAGTTTATACGCAGTATCAACAGTGTATGTGTGTCGATCCCAGTCTCCCAATTCATCTCACTCCCCACTCCCCCTCTAGGGGTCCACACATTTATTCTCTATCTTTGCGTCTCCATTTCTGCTTTACAGATGGGCTCGTCTGTACCATTTTTCTAGATTCCATACATAGGCACGCATATACGACATTTGCTTTTCTCTCTCTGACTGACTTCATTCTGCGTGACAGGCTCAGGTCCTGCAAACATTTCTGCAAACGACACCGCTTCATCCGTTTCATAGCTGCGTAACATCCCATTGCACGCATGCGCCACCTCTTCTTTACCCATTCTCTGTTGATGGACATGGTTTCCTCCGAAAGCCAGCCCAGTGCTCTTCCCGCCAAGACATGTTCCCTTATACCCAAGACCTCCTAATGCTTGTCTTCTTTCCCCAGGCCTGTCATGACAGCCAGTCACACACTGGGTGGTTTCAACCGGAAGGAATGCGTAGTCTCACGGGTCTGAAGCCGAGGCGTTGTCAGGATCACACTCCGCCAGAGCTTTCGCGCCTCTTCTGCCTCTGGGGTGGCCAGCACCCCCGGGCCCGCTGGTTTGCAGCTGCTTCGTTCTCATCTCCACCTACATCCTCTCCTTGCAAAGCACATGAGTTGTTCTGGATTAAGAACCCTCTTTACTCTGATACGTGGGCTTCCCTGGTGGCTCAGACGGTAGAGCATCTGCCTGCAATGTGGGAGATCTGGGTTTGATCCCTGGGTCGGGAAGGAGCCCCTGGAGAAGGAAATGGCAACCTACTCCAGTACTCTTGCCTGGAAAATTCCATGGATGGAGGAGCCTGGTAGGCTATAGTCCATAGGGTTGCAAAGAGTCGGACATGACTGAGCGACTTCACTACTCCAATATGATCCGGCCTTAACCCAGTCAATTACAACTTTAGACTCTCAGTTCAGTTCAGTTTAGTCACTCAGTCATGTCTGACTCTTCCCAACCCCAGGCCTCCCTGTTCATCACCAACTCCTGGAGCTTGCTCAAACTCATGTCCAAAATGAGTCAGCTCTTTGCATCAAGTGGCCAAAGTATTGGAGTTTCAGCTTCAACATCAGTCCTTCCGTGAACACTCAGGACTGATCTCCTTTAGGATGGACTGGCTGGATCTCCTTGCAGTCCAAGGGGCTCTCAAGAGTCTTCTCCAACACCACAGTTCAAAAGCATCAATTCTTCGGTGCTCAGCTTTCTTTATGGTCCAATTCTCACATCATACATGACTACTGGAAAAACCATAGCCTTGACTAGACAGCCTTTGTTGGCAAAGTAATGTCTATACTTTTTAATATGATGTCTAGGTTGGTGATAACTTTCCTTCCAAGGAGTAAGCATCTTTTAATTTCATAGCTTCAGTGCCTATTTCCAAATAAAGTCACACGCTGAGGTCTTGGAGGTCAGCACCTCAACACGTTTTGGGAGGAAGTACAGCTCAACCTGTAGCACTGCCATACCCCTCTGGCGGCTGACTGCATCACCCATGGCTGGTCCCAGCTGTGCAGAATTGCTTGGTCTCCATGTATCCTTGTGATTTGAAGCTATTCTGTTTACCAGCTGGTCTACCAGCTTTCTGTTATTCCTTAGAAGCCCTGTGCCTTGAAAATTTGATCTGTTCTGGAAGTACCACCTCAAGAGGGCAGCACAGAGAAGGGTCCAGGCTGCAGCACGTCGAACAGTTAATCTCTTAAGAAATGTGTTCAACAGTCTTGTGGTTGCCAAAGGGGTGAGAGGTCGTGGGAGGATTGGATTGGGAGTTTGGGGTTAGCAGATGCAATCTATTACATACAGCATAAATAAACAACAGGGTCCTACGGTGTAGCACAGGGAATGACATTCAGTATCCTGTGATAAACCATCATGGACAAGATTATGAAAAAGGATGCATGTATGTGTGTAACTGAATCATTTTTCTGTACAGCAGAAGCTAACACAACGTTGTAAATCAGCTATGTGCTGTGCTTGCTTAGCTGCTCAGGCGTGTCTGACTCTCTGCGACCCCGTGGACTGTAGCCCGCCAGGCTTCTGTGTCCATGGGGACTCTCTAAGCAAGAATACTGGGGTGGGCTGCCGTGTCCTCCTCCAGCACATCTTCCCAACCCAGGGATTGAACCCAGGTCTCCCTCATTGCAGGTGTATTCTTTACCATCCAAGCTATCAGGGAAGCCCAAATCAACTATATTTCAATTAAAAAAGAAAAAAATGTGTTCAAGTCTGCCAGAGTGACATCAGAGAGGTGTGCAGCCACATGTCTTTTCCAGCTAGAAGTTTCCCTGCACAGTCTGATTCTTCCCACAGTGCCAGGTGCCTGCCCAATTACTCTGTCCATTTCAGCTGAGGACCACTTAGCTTACATCAGTGGGGGCAGGACTGAGCTGAGTGTGGAAATCGGAAGAGCAGTGGGGACTTCCCAGGTGGTCCTGTGTCTAAGACTCTGTGCTTCCAGTGCAGGGGGCCCAGGTTCGATCCCTGATCAGGGAACTAAGATCCCTCAGGCTGCAACCAAGATCCTGCACAGCCAAATAAAGAAATATTTTAAAATTACTATCTTTAAAAAATAAATAAATGTTTGTTGTTATGATGTAGCAAGCTCAAATTCAGTGCTCTGTGACAATGCAGAGGGGTGGGATGGGGTGGGAGGGAGGCTCAGAGGGAGAGGACAAGTGTATACATATAGCCAACTCATGTGGAAGTATGGTGGGAACCAACACAATATTGGAAAGCAATTATCCTCCAATTAAAACTGAATAAGTTTAAAAAACAAAATGGAAAAGAATATTTTCAATAAGGCATATATATATATGTGTGTGTGTGTGTATATATATATATATATATATATATAGCTTCCCAGGTGGCTCAGTGGTAAAAAAGTCACCTGCCAATGCAGGACACACAGGAGACAAGAAGATCTTCTAGAGAAGGAAATGGCCACCACTGCAGGATCACTGCCTGGAAAATTCCATGGACAGAGGAGCTTGGCGGGCTATAGTCCATGAGGTTGAAAAGAGTCGGACACGACTAAGCATGCATTCATATGTATATATATATATACACAAATGTATAATTGAATCACTTTGTTGTATAGCAGAAATCAATACAACATTGTATATCAACTATACTCCAATAAAAACTGAATCAATAAAAGAGCAGTGTGACCCGACCACTGCCCCCAGGGCGCTGACAGTCTGGAAGAGCACCTAGAGAGCGTGTACTGTGACAGATTCCAGGTGCACAGATACACAGTGGGAAATGGCCTACAGCCAACCCAGCCGCTCAGAGCACCCCTACTGCATTTGAGGAGAAGAAAGGAAAATGGAGAGGGGCCGCTTCCCCTGATCTGCAAAGAAGGCAGCAGGAGAACGCCGGGTGTGGCCACGATCCGGAAGCCAGCCTCTGATAGGATGAAACTGGACCCAGGCCCAGCCCAACACAGAGCCTCAAGCCTGGAGAGAGAGGGAGCAAGCAACTGAGTCCGTATTCACCAGCTTCCTGAGAGGGAGGCGGGGCTTTCACTGGCCAGAGGAAGCCTCAGTGCTTTCGGCTGCTGAGCGGGTGGTCTAGGCGGGCAGGGCACTGGCGAGGGGCGATATTCCAGGACGGTGACCTCAGACAACTGCAAGCATATCCCGAGAGTCTAGGTGGCTTCCCAGCTATGCACAGGGTAATCCGCAGAAAGAACAGCACAGAACAGAACACTTACCTGGAGCCTGAGGGCTGAGCAGAAACTAATATCACTCGATGCGGGGCGATGCTGGCATCTGTGGCTCAGCCGGTCAAGAACCCACCTGCAACGCAGAAGACACAGGGGATGCTGGTTGGATCCCTGGGTTGGGAAGATTCCCTGGAGGAGGAAAATGGCGACCCAGTCCAGTATTCTCACCTGAAAAATCCCATGGACAGAGGAGCCTGGTGGGTCCAAAAGGTTGCAAAGAGTTGGACATGACTAAGCACACACCCACCCAGAACCGAAAGAAAGGACAGACCTTGGTGAGCTAGGCAGTGTCACCCTCGAAAGGCCACTCCCGAGTCAAAAGGGAAAAACTGAATTAAGCACACCTTAACTGAACCCCAGACCCAGGCTTCACAAGAGAAAAGTGAGCTGCTTTTCAGTAATTTAACTGCTTGCCAAAGTCAATTTCAACACTCTTTGGAGGAAGATAACTTCATACAGAGACTAAAATATACCATCCAAAATCTCCAGCTGACAGGAAAAAACTGAATGGATATGATAATAAGAAAAAGCGACTTATAATAAAAATCTGAATTACTAGAAATTGACAGAGTTTGAGAGCTTATACATTTTTTTTTATTGACATGCCTTTGATTTCTTGATCTTTTCTCTTGCTAGTAAACTGATCCAATAATTCATCATTTCAGATAATTTTCAATTCAATTATTGGAGAAGGAAATGGCAAGCCACTCCTGAATTCTTGCCTGGGAAATCTCATGAACAGAGGAGTCTGGTGGGCTACAGTCCATGGTGTCGCAAGAGTCAGACACGACGCAGAGACTAAACCACCGCCACAAGCCTACCCAGCTAATTCCAAAATCTGGGTCACTTTGACTCTGTTTCTATTGTCAAATTTATTCTTTTGATTATGGTCACATTTTCCTGCTCCTTGTCACATAATTATTTTTTACTGCACGTTGGATATTGTGCAAAAGGGAACTGTAGAAACTGAAGTGGAGAATATTCTCCCCTACCGAAGCCTCTGCTTGCTTCCAGCTAACGAGGTGTTGAGCTGGGTCAGGGCTGGGTGCTCTCTAATGAAGGCCGTTCACCCTCCTATGTCTGGAGAGCGGGGTCAGATGTCAGATGACTTCTTCCAAAGGCACCTTTGTATTCGGCATACATCACGTGGTCATGGGCTCCTTCTCTCTGTTCCCATCCAGACCCCAGCTACCCACCTTTCCCTTCCCACTTTCTCTCTCTTCCCTTGCTCCTTCCTAACAAATCTATTTCAGCTATTTTTCTTTCCTACAGCTCTGCCTTCTGAGGAAGCAGGGTTAAGACAACCTGAACCGTCCAACAGGAGGGAAGGGAGTCAAAACAATTGCATTGCTCCTGATACAGGTGGCAAATGTCTGATCAAATCAGTGAGGTACAATTTACCTGCCCAGAGTTGTTTCAACCTTTTTATGTCGAGAGAGCTCCTCCCTTCTCTGGGAGCATAAGGAAACCATTTCATTTATACACACCCACACTTTTAACAATTTCTTTATTTTTAATTAAAGGATAATTGCTTTACAGTATTTTGTCGGTTTCTGCCAAACCTCAACATGAATCAGCCGTAGGTATACATATTCCCTCCCTCTTAAACGTCCCTCCCACCTCCTTCCCCATCCCCACACCTAAAACTGTGAAGCTTCAGGAACGTACCAGTGTGTAAAAATTCAAGCACGGTATGCCATGAGAGGGTAGAATTTGTTTCTCTTACTTAGAGCCTTTGCTGATGCACAGGCTTTCTGGACTTCTACTTCATTCATGGAAAAGTTAGCAAAAAAGTGACAAGACAATAAATTAACAAATGGCTCCAGAAGAAAGGCTCTGATGCCATTTGCAGCAACATGGATGGATCCAGAGATTATACTAAGCGAAGGAAGTCAAAGACAAACACCATGTGATATCACTGATATGTGGAATCTAAAAAGATGATACAAATGAGCTTATTTACTAAACAGAAAGAGACTCGTAGTCAGAGAAAACAAACTTGTGGGTACCAAAGGGGAAATGGGGAGGGAGATAAATTAAGAGTTTGGGATTAATATATACATACTACTGTGTATAACTGGAAGAGGGAATGGTAATTCACTCCAGTATTCTTGCCTGGAGACTCCCATGGACAGAGGAGCCTGGGGGGCTATAGTTCATGGAGTTGCAAATAGTTGGACATGGCTGAGCAACTAACACTTTTACTTTCATATGTGAAACTAACATGATATTGTAAATCAACTACACTTCAATTAAAAAAAAAAAACAGAAAGGCCCTGAATCATGAAGTTGTCTTTGAGTAGCTACTGGGAGCTGATTGTGGCTCAGATCATGAACTCCTTATTGCTAAATTCAGACTTAAATTGAAGAAAGTAGGGAAAACCACTAGACCATTCAGATATGACCTAAATCAAATCCCTTATGATTATACAGTGGAAGTGACAAGTAGATTCTAGGGATTAGATATGACAGACAGAGTGCATGAAGAACTAGGGAAAGAGGTTCACAACACTTTACAGGAGGCAGGGAGCAAGACGATCCCCAAGAAAAAGGAATGCAAAAAGGCAAAATGGCTGTCTGGGGAGGTCTTACAAATAGCTGAGAAGAGAAGCAAAACAAAGGAGAGAAGGAAAGATAAACTGATCTGAATGCTGAGTTTCAAAGAATAGCAAGAAGAGATGAGAAAGCCTTCCTCAGCGATCAATGCAAAGAAATAGAGGAAAAGAACAGAAGGGGAAAGACTAGAGATCTCTTCAAGAAAATTAGAGATACCAAGGGAACGTTTCATGCAAAGATGGGCTCAATAAAGGACAGAAATGGTATGGACCTAACAGAAGCAGAAGATACTAAGAAAAGGTGGCAAGAATACATGGAAGACTATACAAAAAAGATCTTCACAACCCAGATAACCATGATGGTGTGATCACTAACCTAGAGCCAGACATCTTGTAGTGCAAAGTCAAGTGGGTCTTAGGAAGCATCACTATGAATGAAGCTAATGGAGGTGATAGAATCTCAGCTGAGCTATT
Source organism: Aepyceros melampus (assembly GCA_006408695.1). Classification (NCBI taxonomy): domain Eukaryota; kingdom Metazoa; phylum Chordata; class Mammalia; order Artiodactyla; family Bovidae; genus Aepyceros; species Aepyceros melampus. The sequence goes on along the minus strand of SJXQ01006901.1, from coordinate 10,379 downwards.
TCAAAGCCTAAAAGATGATGCTGTGAAAGTGCTGCACCCAATTTGTCAGCAAATCTGGAAAACTCAGCAGTGGCCACAGGACTGGAAAAGGTCAGTTTTCATTCCAATCCCAAAGAAAGGCAATGCCAAAGAATGTTCAAACTCCTGCAAAATTGCACTTATCTCACACACTAGCAAAGTAAAGCTAAAAATTCTCCAAGCAAGGCTTCAACAGTACATGAACCAAGAACTTCCAGATATACAAGCTGGATTTAGAAGAGGCAGAGGAACCAGAGGTCAAATTGTCAATATCCACTGGATCATCAAAAAAGCAAGAGAGTTCCAGAAAAACATCTACTTCTGCTTTATTGATTATGCTAAAGCCTTTGACTGTATGGATCACAACAAAATGTGGAAAATTCTTTAAGAGATAGGAATACCAGACCACCTGACCTGCCTCCTGAGAAATCTGTATGCAGAACAAGAAGCAACAGTTAGAATCTGACATGGAACAACAGACTGGTTCCAAATTGGGAAAGAAGTACATCAAGGCTGTATATTGTCACCTTGCTTATTTAACTTCTCTGCAGGGTACATCATGAAAAATGCCAGGCTGGATGAAGCACCAGTGGAATCCAGATTGCCAGGAGAAATATCAATAACCTCAGATAAGCAGATGGCATCACCCTTATGGCAGAAAGTGAAGAGGAACTGAAAAGTTTCTTGATGAAAGTGAAACAGAAGAGTGAAAAAGCTGGCTTAAAACCTAACATTCAAAAAAGTAAGATCTTGGCATCTGGCCCTATCACTTCATGGCAAATAGATGGGGAAACAATGGAAACAGTGACACACTTTATTTTGGGGGGCTGAAAAATCACTGTAGATGATGACTGCAGCCATGAAATTAAAGGATGCTTGCTCTTTGAAAGAAAAGCTATGACCAATCTCAGTTCAGTTCAGTTCAGTCGCTCAGTCGTGTCCGACTCTTTGCGACCCCATGAATCGCAGCACGCCAGGCCTCCCTGTCCATCACCAACTCCCGGAGTTCACTCAGACTCATGTCCATTGAGTCCGTGATGCCATCCAGCCATCTCATCCTCGGTCATCCCCTTCTCCTCCTGCCCCCAATCCCTCCCAGCATCAGGGTCTTTTCCAATGAGTCAACTCTTCGCATGAGGTGGCCAATGTACTGGAGCTTCATCTTTAGCATCATTCCTTCCAAAGAAATCCCAGGGCTGATCTCCTTCAGAATGGACTGGTTGGATCTCCTTGCAGTCCAAGGGACTCTCAAGAGTCTTCTCCAGCACCACAGTTCAAAAGCATCAATTCTTCGGCGCTCAGCCTTCTTCACAGTCCAACTCTCACATCCATACATGACCACAGGAAAAACCATAGCCATGACTAGATGGACCTTAGTCGGCAAAGTAATGTCTCTGCTTTTGAATATATCATCTAGGTTAGTCATAACTTTTCTTCCAAGGAGTAAGCGTCTTTTAATTTCATGGCTGCAGTCACCATCTGCAGTGATTTTGGAGCCCCAAAAAATAAAGCCTGGCACTGTTTCTACTGTTTCCCCATCTATTTCCCATGAAGTGATGGGACCAGGTGCCATGATCTTCAATCTAGACAAAGCAGAGACATTACTTTACTGACAAAGATCCATCTAGTCAAAGCTATGGTTTTTCCAGTAGTCATGTATGGATGTAAGAGTTGGACTGTAAAGAAAGCTGAGTGCCGAAGAATTGATGCTTTTGAACTGTGGTGTTGGGAAGACTCTTGACAGTCCCTTGGACTGCAAGGCGATCCAACCAGTCCATCCTAAAGGAAATCAGTCCTGAATATTCATTGGAAGGACTGATGCTGAAGCTGAAACTCCAATACTTTGGCCACCTGATGCGAAGAACTGACTCATTAGAAAAGACTCTGATGCAGGGAAAGATTGAAGGCAGGAGGAGAAGGGGATGACAGAGGATGAGATGGTTGGATGGCATCACCGACTCGATGGACATGAGTTTGAGTAAGCTCTGGGAGTTGGTGACGGACAGGGAAGCCTAGTGTGCTGCAGTCCATGGGGTCACAAACAGCTGGATATAACTGAGCGACTGAACTGAACTGAACTGACTTGCAAAATCTTCTGAGCCTCAAGTTCCTCATCAGATAAAATAAGAACCAAACGAAATGCGTGTGGGAACACACTGACTGCCCAGCACACCCACAGTCACATAGCAGACACTCAGCTGTGACAACAGTCTGAATCTCTGTGTTTACTTCAACAAACTCCCTCGCTTTATGTTGCTTTTAGAAGGATGTCCTATTCCACCTCTGGATGCTAATTTTCTTTTCCAGTGCTGCATCTCATTAAGCTCTGTACATCTTCATTTCCAACACCAGTCTTAATTGAGTGTTCAGTCACTGTTTTATTCACTTTCCTGACAACATTTATTAAAATGAAGCAATTAACTATTGTTTTCAATGGGGTTTCGAGGTAAGGCTCATTAGATGAAGGCTCATTGCAATTAACTTAAATGATAAATGCAAAATTATTTCATCCCAGCTCTGCCCTGAAAATTGGTTCCACCGGATTTCTCAAGAGCTGGCTTTGTTTCCTCACATAGGAGCAAAACTGGTTTCAAACACTTTAGCGAAACAACATCTTCATTAAAAGAATACTATTGAAAATGGAAAACCCCAAATTGGCTCACAAGGGTTCCTGCACTTTTAACACCTGAACCCCGGCATATCTTACTTCACAGGTCCCATGTTACGGGACTGGGGGGCTCCTGAGTAGAGGTACAGAAGCAAATGGGTCCAGCTTTCAGTGACCCAACCATTCATTTGCATTAAGCTGCACAAGCGGTGACTTTTCCTTTCACACACAGTGGTAAGCATGATGGTGCAGAAGAGGGGTCCTTCTTCCCATTGATGTGCTCCAGGAAAGCCAGGGCTAAGTGATTCTCTACTGGGCTAACCAGTTACTGTAGACAGTCGCAGCTCTCCTGGTTCTCTTGCCAGACTCCAGGCATTAGGCAGAATAGCTAGACAATTTTTTCTCTTTCAAGAGGCTTGTGAAAAGGATATAGAAGTAAGAGGAATCCCATGGAGTGGCACCCGGATGCTCTTCCCCATCATGAGGCAGCAGATGCGAACTTTCTGCACAGACACCTTTTCCAAGTGGCAAAGCACGCACTCTGGAGTCAGGCAGAATTGGCTTTCCCTTCTGGCTATAACAACAGTGACCTGTATGATTTCCAGACATTCATAGCTTCACAGAGTCTCACCTTGTGGTCTGAAAACGGAAATAGTGGGGACAGTTGGGATAATGAATGAAAACCCTTTCAGCAATCTCTGGCATGTAACCTATGATGGATAAATGTTTCTTTTGCCCTTACTTTCTAAGGGTCATGCCAAGCCTTTGTTATGGTTTGAAAGATATAAGGATGTTGAAACCCTGTATAGGCCCGCACACACATGGGAACAGTGTATACACATGGGTCTCCCTCATCTGATGAGTGTGTATCTGAGCTTTCGATTCATACAATAAGGTCTCCTCAGTGTGATTTCTGAAACCTCTCCAATAATCAGATGGCAAATTAAACTATGTAGTAGAACAGTCCTTTCAGTGACCATGTTCTGTGACCTAAGGAAAAGGATCTAAGGGGAAAAGAAGAAAAAAAATGGAAGAAAGCTTGCTCTCTAATAACAAGCTGCACATGAACCACCCTGGAGAGACTTCTGGGAGGTGGAGAGAGAGCGTATCAGAAAACAGAACACCAGCTGCAGCATGGCCTCAGATAATCAGGTTTGGTATTTTTCACATTAAAAACATCTACTGTTCAATACAGGCTTTCCAGGTGCCGCAGTGGTAAAGAACCCGCCTACCAATGCAGGAGAACAAGGGACTTGGGTTCAGTCCCTGGGTCCTGAAGACCTCCTGGAGGAGGAAATGGCAACCCAATCCAGTATTCTCACCTGGAAAATTCCATGGACTGAGGCGCCTGGTAGGCTACAGTCCATGGGGTCACGAAGAGTCGGACACGACTGAGCATGCACACGCTGTTCAATAGTCTAGGATGTTGAGTGAAGTGGTTCAACAGTGGTACTGACGTCTCCGAAACTTTGCATCTTTCTGCTGTGTTGTTATTAACTGCTCATCTTTTATCCTGATGTGTGCTGCCAGTGATTGGTGGAGCCCAAAGAGTACGCCTGGGCTCCAGCTTCAAGAGAGGGCTGGAAGGCGGGTATAAACCCTTCTCCCTCCATAGGGGAGGTGGTCTTCTTCCTCATCCAAGATCCATGAAATGGATAATCCCCAAACATCAAAGGGTGACTGTTAACTTGAAGATAGATATAGACATACAGATGTGTAGACATGACAAATGCCCACATTGTAAAACTCTGCAAATACAGGGAGACGTTGGCGCCTTGCAATGATATCAGTGGAACCTGGACCCAGTGGAGACTTTCCAACATACTCCGAGGATCTTGAAAGCCATATACATGCCCAGAAAAGGTCTGAGAGGCTCTGATCTCTCACTACTGACTGACCTGGAGGGTATGTGCAAGCAGGAAGGGAAGGCTAAGGGAGAATCACACAGGTCTGGGTGTTGAGGGTCTTGAGGCAAAGTGGGGAAGACACGTGGGTTCAAGGGGTTTAAGGACATTCGGTATTTTAGGAAACCTCTGCCAGTTATTAGCTCAACCTGTTGGCTCAGACAATGAATACCTGTCTGAGCCACTTGGGTTCGATCCTTGGGTTGGGAAGACACCCTGGAGGGCATGGCAACCCAGTCCAGCATTCTTGCCTGGAGAATCCCATGGACAGAGGAGCCTGTGACTAAGGACACGTACACAAATTAACAGCAGAGGCTTCAGAAGCCATGTAAGACAAGGACATAGACTTGATAGAATTGGTTCCAATAAGTCACTAAAGAAACAAACAGCGGCAGCAGCAACAATAATCAAGGCCCACACGTTCTGGATGAAGGAAATATGATTTCCAGAGTTGTCCCATTACAATACTTAAATTGGTCTGCAGTCCACAGAACTTAAGAGAAAGAAGGGGAAACACAGGAAGTGCAGTCCATATATGAGAAAAGAAACAGTCAATGGAAACTGCCAGGAAGCCCAGGCACTGGGCTTCCTGAACAAAAAATCTTAGTGACTTTTTTTTTTTTTTTTTTTAAATATGCTTGAAGAACTACAGGAAAGCACATATCTAAAGAACTAAAGAAAAGTATGCCGATAACAGCTCATCAAACAAGCATAGGTAGACACACAGTGATATATTTCCAAATAGAAATTCCAGCACAGTAACCACGATGAGAAAGTCACTCCAGGGGCTTAACAGGATACAGCACTGGCAGCAACAGAAAATACTGCAATTACTTTTGAAACCAGTCTAGCAGCTCCTCAAAATGTTAAACACGCCGTCATCATATGACTCAGCAACTCCAGCCCTGGGTGTACACTTGTTTTGCCTGCTATAACAAGTTATATCACACTTAACGACATAAAATAATACAGAAGTGTTATCCACAGTACTGTCAGTTAGCAGCCCAACTCAGATCTCAGTGGGCCGAAGTCCAGGGCTCGCCCGGAGCTCTGCTCCTCCGGAGGCTCAAGTGGAGAGTCCTTGCCTTTTCCAAAGCCAGACACTGCACAGGCGTCCTCACTTCATGTCACTCTGACCTCCTGTTCTCCCACCTGCTTCCACTTTCAGAGGCTCTCGTGATTCCGCTGCACCTGCACAGATAACCCAGGAGAGCTCCGCTGTCTTAGGATCAGCACACTGGTAACCTTAATTCCCCCTCACCATGTAGTGAAACATATTCCTTGGTCCCAGAGACTGGAACACGGGTGCACCCCATGGATGTGGGGTGCATTGCTCTTCCTTCCATGGTACCCAAGAGCAGGGGAACCATCACAGGCGTCCTCACTTCATGTCACTCTGACCTCCTGTTCTCCCACCTGCTTCCACTTTCAGAGGCTCTCGTGATTCCGCTGCACCTGCACAGATAACCCAGGAGAGCTCCGCTGTCTTAGGATCAGCACACTGGTAACCTTAATTCCCCCTCACCATGTAGTGAAACATATTCCTTGGTCCCAGAGACTGGAACACGGGTGCACCCCATGGATGTGGGGTGCATTGCTCTTCCTTCCATGGTACCCAAGAGCAGGGGAACCAGAGAGTCACACCGAGATCGGCACAAGAACATTCACAGTGGAATTAATCATGACAGTCAGAAACTGGAAGCACCCCGACTGTCCGTCAACTAAAGAACAGATAAACAAAATGTGGACATTATGCAGATGCAGAAAGGAGCTGTGTGCTTCATGGCCCACAGGATGAATATGTCTTGAAAACATTGTCCTAAACGAGAGGAGTCAGCCACAGAAGGCCCCCTAGTATGTAATCCCATTCATATGCACTGTTCAGAATAGACAAGCCTCTAAAAGAGAAAGTATGGCAGTGGTTGCCAGGTATTGAGAAGGCAGCACAGGGGTTAATGAGCATAGAATTTCTTTGGGGGCTGATGAAAATGTTCCGAAACTAGGAAGGGGTGATGGCTGTACCACTCAGTGAATGCACCAAAAAATACTGAATTCTACTTGTTAAAAGAATAAGTTTTATCTTATGTTAATTGTATCTAAATAAAGCTAATATTTAAAAATATAAAACCTCTGAGAGAATTTGCAGACCAAAACCTGGCTGAATAACCCAGACAGATTCTTGCAAAACAAATGACAATGCTCATATAGCATTTGCCTTGTGGTTTGTCATTTGCAATTTGCTTCTCACGCTCAAGGCCACGTTGCATAGAGTTTAAGGATGCAGATTTTTTTTTTTTTTAAAGTCAAACAAGACTTGGTTCAAATTCTATTTCTGCTGTTACCAACTCAGTAACTCTGGCAACTTAGGTCACTGCCATGTTTCCGCCCCCCCATTGGGAGGTTTAAAGTCCTGCAAGATCTCCATGAAGCGGCGGTGTGCATTAAGTAACAATATGTATTTAGAGTGCATGTTCTCAATGGAGATGACATTGTCTCCAAGAAAATCAGTTCCCGTAAGGACAACAAAAATCTCAGATATTACAGTGGGTTTTGTTCCTCTGAAACTTAATCCCCCCTAACAGAATGTTATTCCTTAGCAACAC
>SJXQ01006900.1:110805-165717 GCA_006408695.1 Aepyceros melampus | reverse complement strand
GGGCTCCAAAATCACTGCAGATGGTGACTGCAGCCATGAAATTAAAAGGCGCTTACTCCTTGGAAGAAAAGTTATGACCAACCTAGATAGTATATTCAAAAGCAGAGACATTACTTTGCCGACTAAGGTCCGTCTAGTCAAGGCTATGGTTTTTCCTGTGGTCATGTATGGATGTGAGAGTTGGACTGTGAAGAAGGCTGAGCGCCGAAGAATTGATGCTTTTGAACTGTGGTGTTGGAGAAGACTCTTGAGAGTCCCTTGGACTGCAAGGAGATCCAACCAGTCCATTCTGAAGGAGATCAACCCTGGGATTTCTTTGGAAGGAATGATGCTAAAGCTGAAGCTCCAGTACTTTGGCCACCTCATGTGAAGAGTTGACTCATTGGAAAAGACTCTGATGCTGGGAGGGATTGGGGGCAGGAGGAGGAGAAGAGATCGACCGAGGATGAGATGGCTGGATGGCATCACTGACTCGATGGATGTGAGTCTGAGTGAACTCCGGGAGTTGGTGTTGGACAGGGAAGCCTGGCATGCTGCGATTCATGGGGTCGCAGAGTCAGACATGACTGAGAGACTGAACTGAACTGAACATATGCAATAATAAAATTTTTATTTGTCGTTGCTCATAATTAGGCCTGCCTATCAGTTCTACAAGGTATTGATTTTTTGTTTGCTGCTGCTGCTAAGTCGCTTCAGTTGTGTCTGACTCTGTGCAACTCTGTGCAACTCCATAGACAGCAGCCCACCAGGCTCCCTCATCCCTGGGATTCTCCAGGCAAGAACACTGGAGTGGGTTGCCATTTCCTTCTCCAGTGCATGAAAGTGAAAAGTGAAAGTGAAGTTGCTCAGTCATGTCCGACTTAGCGACCCCATGGACTGCAGCCTACCAGGCTCCTCCGTCCATGGGATTTTCCAAGCAAGAGTACTGGAGTGGGGTGTCATTGCCTTCTTTATATGTTTATCCTGTACCTATTGTTGGAGGAGATGGCCCACTTTAACAAATGAGTGCCACCGAAGGTTTAGACCAGAAATGTCTGTTATGCTGTAGCGTTAACCAGACGATAAAGGATGGACTCTCAAGGGTCTTCTCCAACACCACAGTTCAAAAGCATCAATTCTTCAGTGCTCAGCCTTCTTCACAGTCCAACTCTCACATCCATACATGACCACAGGAAAAACCATAGCCTTGACTAGACGGACCTGAGTCGGCAAAGTAATGTCTCTGCTTTTGAATATACTATCTAGGTTGGTCATAACTTTTCTTCCAAGGAGTAAGCGCCTTTTAATTTCATGGCTGCAGTCACCATCTGCAGTGATTTTGGAGCCCGAAAAAACAAAGTCTGACACTGTTTCTACTGTTTCCCCATCTATTTCCCATGAAGTGATGGGGCCAGATGCCATGATCTTCCTTTTCTGAATGTTGAGCTTTAAGCCAACTTTTCCACTCTCCTCTTTCACTTTCAACAAGAGGCTTTTTAGCTCCTCCTCACTTTCTGCCATAAAGGTGGTGTCATCTGCATATCTGAGATTATTGATATTTCTCCCAGCAATCTTGATTCCAGCTTGTGTTTCTGGAACAAGCTGATTATTTACCAACTGGAAAGGAAAGGAAAGTGTAGTCGCTAGTCATGTTCAACTCTTTGCGACCCCATGGACTGTAGCCTACCTGGCTCCTCTGTCCATGGGATTTTCTAGGCAATAGTACTGGAATGGTTTGCCATTTCCTTCTCCAGTGGATATTCCTGACCCGGGCATGGAACCCAGGTCTCTTGCATTGTAGACAGATGCTTTATCATCTGAGCCACCAGGGAAGTCCAACTGTGCTATCAGGAAAGCCCAGATAAGAAGATAACTTAGGAAGATAGGTTTATCATTGAACTTAAATCAAGTCTTTGATTTTATTGTCATCAAGCTCCTTCTTCTTTTTCTTGATATCACCATTCTCTTATTTTCTGCATTGAGGACAACCAAATTTTTTCTCTTCCCTTAATATTACTTTAATATTACCATATGAATAGTCCCATTATTTGACTATTCCACAAACTCTCAGGCAATTTGTAGAATTTTCATAACTGACTCATGAGTTAGGCACATATCCCCCCATTTCAAAGATGAGAGAATTGAGACAATGCAGTTACTGACCTGTCCAAGGGGGCACAGTACTAAATATCAGAGACTCTGAATCAAAAACCGTTCTTTCAAATGCTTATCCTCACAGATCCAGTCTGGATATTTACTGTTAAAAATATGATTTCCTTCATTTCCCAGCTCTTTCCATGCCATAGCCATGCAGAGGAGAACTGATGGGTTAATGGCTGATGAGTCCTTCCACAGAAAGACTGCAAATGGAGTTGTTTATGCTGTGTTTCCTGGTGAACAGCTCCAGGGTTATTTATTTCCATGTTTTGGTAACCACCTTCCTGACCCATTCACCCAGCTTTCAGGCTGCTTTCTTGGGAACTCTCTGGCTTCCTAGCCCTGGCTTATCCCCCGAGTGCAGCTGTCAGGCAGTCTTCCTCGTAGCCGAGGTTGACTCCTGAGCTGGCAGAGTGTCACTGAGCAGCTCGGTTCTCCTCTCCTCTTGCACCTTGCATTTGCAAAGGTGTTACCAGTGTCACCACAAGCCCGCGCCCACGGCTACTCCAATCCCAGCTTCTTGATGGACAAATTCTTCCCCGAGTAGTTCTTGTCATCAGAATTAGAGACGCTGGATGGTGATATATCTACTGAACAGCACTAGAAGGTGCCAGAAAGACAACTATGGAACTAGATTTCCTTTGCAATTTCATTTTGATGAAACTTTATAAAATCTATCTTGGAAACATCTTTTTTTTTTTTTTTCCTCCCCGCACCTGCCCCCACCTCAGAACCACATCAGTCTCAAAACAATTTCTATTTTTTTCAATCTTAATGTTGAGATTTCAATATAGCCTTGCCATTATATTTCTTTTTCTTCCCTACATCATAAGTTTCTTCTATTAAATACTTTCAAATATTCTTCTATCATTTCTACTTTAAAAAAGAAGCTATTCTACAAACAAATGATGTGATCCCAGGAGTCTGGCTAGGTTTAAAGTTATTCTTAATGTTATCAGAAATCTGAATGATTGTGTTGGGGTGTATTCCCTTTTAGGCCCAAAGCCACAAACTTGTCTTATTTTCCATGTAGTCATGGAATACCAACTGTTTATATTGTCTGTTCATCCCATTGCTGACGCCATCACAGAAATGCCATTTAGCACTTGTCAGCCCCTTCACCACAACAAACTGTGGACAATTCTTCAAGAGATGGGACTACCAGAATCCCTGACCTGCCTCTTGAGAAACCTGCATGCAGGTCAAGAAGCAACAGTTAGAACTTGACACGGGACAACAGACTGGTTCCAAATCGCGAAAGGAGTACGTCAAGGCTGTATGTTATTACCCTGCTTATTTAACTTACATGCAGAGGACATCACACAAAATGCCGGGCTGGATGAAGCACAAGATGAAATCAAGATTGCCAGGAGAAATATGAATCACCTCAGATACACAGATGACACCATCCCTACGGCAGAAAGGGAAGAAGAACTAAACAGCCTCTTAATGAAAGTGAAAAAGGAGAGTGAAAAAGAAATGAAGGCAAGGCTTTATTGAGGCCCTTGCTACACAGCAGGGAAAGAGAGCAAGAACAGGTTCCCTTGCAGCTCCCCGAGGGAGACGGGTGGGCTGGCTCTTTATTTGTGGTGAGAGTGAGGGCAGGCCCAGGGGTTGGGCCGCAGGGGTGCCTTGCATGTTTTACCCACCCTTTGCTGGTGTTGAGTGCAGGCTGCATATACTCAGTCCCCTGGTTTTGCCCTCAACACCATGATTTTGCTCCTGGCTCTTTGAAAGTGGCAGTTGAATTTTTTTGTTGTTGCTTTTTGGGGTTTTTGGTCTTTTTGTATCTTGTTGTCCATAATTTGCCCCTGTGCATATGCACAGCTATTTTTTTTTTTTTTTTGTCCTTTTATTTCTTTGTATTTTGTTGAGATATTTGAAATGAGGAAGCATTTGTCTGGCAGCAAGCACTTCAGCAAAGGATCCCAGGTCCCAGCCATTCTTATATCCACACCACACTGATTCATCCTCCTGGATTTATCTTTCTAAAATAAGTGATCATTTTACGACCTGGGCCCTGTATAAGAGCTAGTGTTTTTCACACTCTCTATAAGACACAGGTTACATTGCTTCAGGTTGGCTGCAAACGTTTTTCTGATAGAGCTAGTAAAACATTTCAGCCCTTGTCTTAACTGTTGTCTTGACCCCTGAAACCCAGTTAACTGCTCTTTCCAAGTCCGTTTCTCTTCTGCAAACAGAGACTCTCCACTGAGCATATCCAGCTCTGATGATCTCTTACCTAAAATCCCCAGCGATTCCCATAGACAGAGGAGCATTCCTCTAGGCGTTCAGGCTGGTACAGCAGGGATTTCACAGTTCAATCTTACTCTTCTCCACCCCAGTCTCACTCACCACCTCCCACTGATCCAAGCCGAACCCAGTGAAGTCCCTCAAACTCATTTTCTTTCAGCTTGGAGTCTGTGGTATCAGAACATATGCTATGTCCACTTACACACACACACCCCCCCACACACACACCCCACTCTCATCTAGAAGACATCCATTCAGCTCAGGCATGGTACACTCCAGTAAGCTGGCTGTTATTGCAGTTCTAGAAGTATTCTTGCTTGGGGAATTTCATGGACAGAGGGGCCTTGCAGGCTACAGTCCATGGGATCACAAGAGTTGGACACAATTGAGTGACTGACACAACACAAAATGTCTTCAGGTGTGTGTGTGTGTTTCCAGCAGTCATCACACTGGATTATAACTATCTATGCTTGTTTCTTCACTAGAACATCAGCTGCTGTAGGGCAGAGCTACGCTCAGTTATTGTCCTTGTTTAGCCAGTGTCTCCAGTGGTGTCTAGGATCATACCAGTTCCCGGTAAACATTAGAGATGCGAGGTAAAAACGAAGCAGTGTCTTTAAAAGGAGCAATTCCCTCTGCTCTAACTTTTCATCTGTCAATTTGTTCTTTTCCCCTAAAAGCTTACCCGCCAGACTCTGGAAATAAATGTGTTTCCTATCCCCAAACACCTGCACATTTTCTGTGTTTATATTTTTATATGCATGCATTCCCTAGACTTGCCTCCTGCTCATCCTTTAAGCCTCAGCATGAACGTCATCTCCACCATGAAAACTGCAGCAGCTCCCTCTTTTGTGCTCCCATCATATTTTGCATGTCTTATGGCGCTTGTGTTTTATGGTACAGATTTACGTATGTGTCTCCCTTCTTTGTTCAGCTTTAAAGAATGATGCATTCACCACAAAATATTCAATTTCTAACACTATACTGCACACATAATAAGTGTTTAATAAGCAATTATTTAATAGATTTGAGCAAGTCTTAAATTATTTCTGATTTAAGATCAAGGCGGTGGGGGAGGATGGGATAATTTGGAAGATTAGGATTGACATATACTATGATGTATATAGACAATAGATGGCTAGTGGGAGGCTGCTATTAAGCGCAGGAAGCTCAGCTCTGTGATGACCTAGAGGGATGGCATGTGGGGGGGCAGTCCGAGAGAGGGGATATATGTACACAGATAGTAAAACTGCAGCAGCTCCCTCTTTTGTGCTCCCATCATATTTTGCATGTCTTATGGCGCTTGTGTTTTATGGTACAGATTTACGTATGTGTCTCCCTTCTTTGTTCAGCTTTAAAGAATGATGCATTCACCACAAAATATTCAATTTCTAACACTATACTGCACACATAATAAGTGTTTAATAAGCAATTATTTAATAGATTTGAGCAAGTCTTAAATTATTTCTGATTTAAGATCAAGGCGGTGGGGGAGGATGGGATAATTTGGAAGATTAGGATTGACATATACTATGATGTATATAGACAATAGATGGCTAGTGGGAGGCTGCTATTAAGCGCAGGAAGCTCAGCTCTGTGATGACCTAGAGGGATGGCATGTGGGGGGGCAGTCCGAGAGAGGGGATATATGTACACAGATAGCTGACTCACTGTGCTGTACAGCAGAAACTAACACACTGCAAAGCAACTAAATTCCAATTTAAAAAATAAATTAAAAAAATTAACTATACTAGCTATGTAAGATTTTGTCTGTATGTGCAACTATTTTCACACAATATAGGAGATACTGTTGATTCCTCAGTAAAAAAAAAAAAAAAAACAAACTCAACTTAGGTATTTGAAATCATGTGTACTCATCTATAAACATTGCTTCAGTTCTAAAGAGGCTACCTTTTATCTTATAAGAATCCCTGAAAAAAGAACCAGAAGCAAAACTCAAATATTTTTGTGCATGAATTTTACGGATATGTGCTTATGTTCCTATACAATTTGATTCAATTCTATCTTTAATTCCTGATGATTTTCTTAGAATTTTGGACCACTTAAACTCTCATTTTATTTCATTATTTTGACACCCTAGAACAGTATTACTCTACCTTAACCGTTAACTAATTCAATAATTATATGCAGAAAACCTACTGTGTGCCAAGTTCTATTCTAAGTTAGAGACACATTAGCAAATGTAAATAGATAAAACCCCCACTTTTATGCCGCTTACATTCTATGCAGAGGAAATAGACTATAAGCAAAACAAAGAGCACTGCATTGCTTCTTAGAAGGTAATACATGTTACTGAATAAATTGCATTGAGGCAGGTGTGGCAGTAAAGCAAAGATCCTGTGATGGTTGGATTTGAACTAGAGTGGCAAGTGAGGGCCTTGCAGAAGATAATTTTGAGCAATGACTTAAAAGGAGGGAGGTGAGATTCTGTGAAAATTATGAAGCAGAGAATAGTACCTGAAAATGCACTCAAGCAGCTACATATATGGGCTATTCTGGGAAAGGCAAGGAGGCCACCATGTTTAGAATAGAGCAAGAAAGGAGAAAACTATTAGAAATAGGAATAGAAGAACAGCAAGTAGACAGGAAGTCATCAAAGATTTTGAATAGAAGAACAGAAGAATTTAACAGAACTGTTTGGGCTACTGCGCTGACAGCAGCCGCTAGGGTGGAAGGCAGGGGACCAGTCAGGGGCTGGAAGCAATACTTCCAGCTCAGAGATGATGGCTGCTGGAACTGTGATGCTTGTGACGGAAGTGATGAGAAGTAGCAAACATTTGAATATGTTTTGAAAATAGAACAGAATTTGTAATGAATTGAACGTGAATATGCAAAAAAGGAGTCAAGAATGCTACAAGTCAGGCTGTCCTGAACAATTCAGAAATGAAATTGCCATTAAATGCAGGAAAAGCTGTTTGGGGAAGAAAGGACTATCATTAATCGGATTTTCAATATTGTGAGCTTGAGATGCTCATTAGACATATAAGTGGAGGTGCCCAGTAAGACTCTTTTCTCTGAGTCAAAGCTCAGAGAAAAGACGCAAAGTGGAGGTAAACTTGAGATGCACAGAAATTGAAGCCATGAGGTCAAATGAGAGATCTGAGGATTGATTTCTGTCTCATTTGAAGACTAGGGTCAGTTGAACTGTCATAGGAGACCATGAAAGAACAGCCAAGGAAGAAAGCCAAGAGTGTGTGGTTTACAAATAAAAAGGAGGGGGAAGCTGTGTCCCAGTGAGTGCTCAACGAGATGAGGACCGGAATGCAACCATTGCAACTGACAGTGAGCAGACTGCTGGTGACCTGGGCAAACTGCTTAATGAAAGGACAGAGGCAAAGCCTGAGCATAGATCCTTCCTGCCATTCGTTCATTAGTACTGTAGGAAGAGCGGAATCTTATCAAGGTTTTCCCACACCTTTGGCGTTGCTCCCCTAAAGTGCTCTGTAGTTCAGTGAGGTAACATAATTAGCTAAACTGTCTTTGATAAAAAATAATATAAACAATAAGACAAAAGGGGAACATGGCTGCATCAAAAGAGACAAATGTAAATATCTGAAGGGTTACTTGTCTCGTGCCTAGGGAGACTGTTGTCTAGAGAAAGAAGACAATGTCCAGTTGTACAGGCTGTGCAATGCATCAGTCCTCAAGAAGCTAGTCACATCATCGTGAGTGTGAATGGCAGCCGCCGGGGTTGTGCTGGTTAAATCTGGAGTGGCTGAGCGTGATGGCACTGTCTGGGGCCAGTACGAGGTGGGAGACATCATCCACTGTTGTTTTAGCCTCAGTTTCTATGTTTCTTATGTTCGAACATTTCTCAGCACAAAATAAGATGCATCAGTTTAAACAAATGCATTTTTCAAATAGCATGTAAATTTAACCCAACTTCTTTTGGAATCCACAAAACCACGCAGTCTGTTTTATCACAAGCATCTTAAACTCTGTGAAGAATAAGTTTTGAGGAGATACCTTATGTGTTAGCCTTAGAACTTAACCCCTTACAAGATGAACGTCTCGATATCTCCTACTTCCTCACTCGTCAAACTTGGGGCTGAGATAGTTTCCATCCAGGCACTCAACAAATGCGTCATGCTTAAATGCATCTTTCCATCCTTCAAGAACCTATGTCGTTATCCCCTATATATCCACACAGTAAATAACTCTTAAACCCCCAACATATGCCAGACTCTAAACATTAGAAGCTCAAAGGAAATAAAGACATGCTATTCACTGTTCTTATCATTAGGTTTTATCCTGTTTTGCAGTAAATTCTCCCCAAATGGTTAAAGAGAAACTATTTTTACTATGTCTTATGGTTTAATGGATAAGGAAAGTGTTCAGCTGAGAAATTCATTTACTGCCTGGTATCAGAGAGTGATCGTTGGTAATATTCAGCTGGGGCCTCTGTTAGTCTAAAGGGTTTACCACAGCTTTACTCACATTCTTGATGCCTCTGGCTTGCAGGAATGGCTGGAAGACCGGGTTTACCTGGGTTTTACTCTCTTTCCATGTAATCTCAGACGGTTCGACATGCTCTCTCCAGAAGGCAGGAGAACTACTTGCCTCATAATTCAGGAGTCCAATGGTAAATGGTTCAAGAGAAAGAAGAGAAGTCTCAATGCCAGGCTAAGAAACTAGCTCATCCCTTCTGATGTGTTCTTATGGTGAAAGGAGTTACATACCCTTCCTAGATTTTAGTGAATGGTTCATAGACCACAACTCTCCCATGGGTTGTGCAGTGAAAGCTTTGTGGCTGCTTTTAATCTGAGAAATCTGCTAATCTTTTCATGGAGAAGGTATATTTATTAACACAAAGACATTACAAAGAAAAGAATTACTAGCAGTCTAGGGAGTGGTTGATAAGATCATTTTCTTCTGCCAAGTGTGTCTGGAAAGCCTATATTAGAGCTTAAGTGACAAAATATTTGCTTTGCCAATCCAAATGTGGATGAATACTTAGGAAACCAGAAACTTGAATTTTTTCCACTTAATGCTCTGCTCATTAAAGGAAGTGTTTCTGAGAAGACAAAGACCACCACCATAATCAACAAAAAATGTGACACTTCATTTTCAGATCGCTTCCAGTTCCAAGTGACTTAGCTCACCTTATAGTCCCTTAAGACTGGGACTATACAGCGATGGAGAAGCAAGATAACCACCTGAGACAGGAAAGCGAACAATATGCCCTATGCACGATGGCCCTGCCTGGAGTGTGTGTGAGATCAAGACATAAATCTCTTACTCTCCTGGTTTCTCATGAAAAAAAGAAGTCAGTGTGTGGCTATTGAAAACAAGATAATTGCAATATTATATTAGGCTCCCATTGTTTTACACTCTTTAATGACCCACAGTAATGTGTAGAAGAAAGATTAGTTGGGCATAAACGTCAAAGGTTAATAGCAGTCTACACAAATGGTTGCTGATTCACTGTGATTCATTCTGATGACTCAATTATTCTGATGATTCGCAGAAAATTCTTAAAGAGATGAGAATACCAGACCACCTTAACTGTCTCCTGGGAAACTTGGATACAGGTCAGGATGCAACAACTAGAACCAGACATGGGAAAATGTCCTGACTCAAAATCAGGAAAGGAGTATGTCGAAGCTGAATATTGGCACTCCATTTACTTAACTTGCATGCAGAGTATATTATGCAAAATGCTGGGCTGGATGAAGCACAAGCTGGAATCAAGATTCAGTTCTGTTCAGCCGCTTAGTCGTGTCCCATGAGCTACAGCGTGCCAGGCCTTCCTGTCCATCCCCAACTCCCGGAGGCTAAACAGACTCATGTCCATCGAGCCGGTGATGCCATCCAACCACCTCATCCTCTGTCATCCCCTTCTCCTCCTGCCTTAAATCTTTCCCAGCATCAGGGTCTTTTCAAATGAGTCAGCTCTTTGCATGAGGTAGCCAAAGTATTTGAGTTTCAGCTTCAGCATCAGTCCTTCCAATGAACACCCAGGGCTGATTTCCTTTGGGATGGACTGGTTGGATCTCCTTGCAGTCCAAGGGACTCTCAAGAGTCTTCTCCAACACTACAGTTCAAAAGCATTAATTCTTTGGTGCTCAGCTTTCTTTATGGTCCAACCTCACATCCATCCATAACTACTGGAAAAACCATAGCTTTGAATAGATGGACATTTGTTGGCAAAGTAATGTCTCTGCTTTTTAATATGCTGTCTAAGTTGATCATAACTTTCCTACCAAGGAGTAAGCGTCTTTTAATTTCATGGCTGCAATCACCATCTGCAGTGATTTTGGAGCCCAAAAAAAATAGTCTCACACTGTTTCCACTGTTTTCCCATCTATTTGCCATGAAATGATAGGACCAGATGCCATGATCTTAGTTTTCTGAGTGTTGAGCTTTAAGTCAACTTTTTCACTCTCTTTCACTTTCATCAAGAGGCTCTTTAGTTTTTCTTCATATTCTGCCATAAGGGTGGTATCATCTGCATATCTGAGGTTGTTGATAGTTCTTGCAGCAATCTTGATTCCAGCTTGTGCTTCATCCAGCCCAAGAGTGTTAGGAGAAATGTCACCAACTTCAGATATGCAGATGACACCACTCTAATGGCAGAAAGTGAAGAAGAACTAACAAGTCTATTGATGAAGGTAAAAGAGAAGAGTGAAAAAGCTGGCTTAAAGCTCAGCATTCAAAACACTAAGTTCATGGCATCTAATCTCATCACCTCATGGCAAATAGATGGGACAAAGGTGGAAACGGTGACAGATTTTGTTTCCTTGGGCTCCAAAATCACTGCAGATGGTAACTGCAGCCATGAAATTAGAAGACACTTGCTCCTTGGAAGAAAAGCTGTAACAAACCTAGTCAGTGTATTAAAAAAACAGACTCATCACTTTGCTGATGAAGGTCCATATAGTTAAACTATGTTTTTTCCAGTTTTCCAGTTTGTCACGTGTAGATGTGAGATTTGGACCATAAAGAAGACTGAGTGCTGAAGAGTTAATGCTTTTCAATTGTGGTGCCTGAGGAGACTCTTGAAAGTCTCTTGGACAGCAAGATTAAACCAGTAATCTTTCAGGAAATCAACCCTGATTATTCATTGGAGGGACTGATGCTGAAGCTCAAATGCTATGGCCACCTGATAAAAAAGCCAACTCATTAGAAAAGACTGTGATGTTGGGAAAATTGAAGGTAAAAGAGGAGAGGGTGGCAGAGGCTGAGATGGTTGGATGGCATCACCAACTCAATGGACATGAGTTTGAGCAAACTCTAGGAGATAGTGAAGGACAGGGAAGCCTGGGGTGCTATAGTCCATGGTGTTGCAAAGAGTCAGACATGACTGAGACTGACCAACAATAACTGAAGTATTTAAAAACCATTTAAATGTTTTAAAGAATTGCTAGAAAAATTGTTGCATATCCAATGTGTAGCTGTATGTGAGGCTATCGTCGTTAGCAGAGAACAGAGTCAAAGTAACTTTCTATCTTAAGAATATATGACTCACTACATCTAGAATGCTAAAAAAAAATCAGTTGTTTCTACTCAAAATCACCAGAATAAGTTTATTTTCTGTCTGAGACTTCACTGCCCATATCATCTTTTAAATACTGACTAAAGATTTTGCATTTTCATGAGGAATTAAATGTGTAGTAAAATAAGATTGACTTTTAGGCATCTTGAGTTTTCAGAAGTGAAAAAAAAAAAAAAAAAGAAAAAAAATGCAGCAACAATTCAGGAATCCTAAATGGAATAATTTTCATTGTTGTTGTTTTTGAGGTATTCAGATAGTTATAACAACACCCTTACTTTTCCTGAGAATACTATTAAAAAAAAAAAAGAAAGAAAGAAAAAATAGATATACCATAGTGGGAAAGAATCCATTAAAAGAAGATAGCTATATAAATTTTCTTCTAATAAAATAAATTATTTTAGTGAGTTATGCATTTTTAAGAATTTATTTTCCCAACAAGAACAGTCTTTAAAAATGATGTACTTTCCCAACAACATGATTATGTACAGAAAATATGTTTGTAGCAGTGGAAAAATCATTTTTAACTAGTTTGTTTTCTGAATTAAAAGTTTGATTATGAATTATTATACTTCTTTTGAGGGATGGTGTGGAGGGGGAGGTGGGAGTGGGGTTTGGGATTGGGAACACGTGTACACCTAAAAAAAGAAAAAAAATGCAGCAACAATTCAGGAATCCTAAATGGAATAATTTTCATTGTTGTTGTTTTTGAGGTATTCAGATAGTTATAACAACACCCTACTTTTCCTGAGAATACTATTAAAAAAAAAAAAGAAAGAAAGAAAAAATAGATATACCATAGTGGGAAAGAATCCATTAAAAGAAGATAGCTATATAAATTTTCTTCTAATAAAATAAATTATTTTAGTGAGTTATGCATTTTTAAGAATTTATTTTCCCAACAAGAACAGTCTTTAAAAATGATGTACTTTCCCAACAACATGATTATGTACAGAAAATATGTTTGTAGCAGTGGAAAAATCATTTTTAACTAGTTTGTTTTCTGAATTAAAAGTTTGATTATGAATTATTATACTTCTTTTGAGGGATGGTGTGGAGGGGGAGGTGGGAGTGGGGTTTGGGATTGGGAACACGTGTACACCCGTGGCGGATTCATGCTGATGTGTGGCAAAACCAATACAATATTGTAAAGTAAAATAATAATAATAAATTTTAAAAAAGAAACTGAGAATTGCCTCCTCTTCATAAAAATATATTGAATTTGAACTTAAAGGTATTTGAGATCTAAACTACAATTCTAACAGATAGCATTCTTTTTAATTTGGTCAAGAGATTATATACAATAGTGAAAGGTAAAGTTAGAGAATGCTCATGGTATTATCAAAATATAGTCTTTTCTATTTACCTAGCAGTTTACATTTTCCAAAGTTTTATCAACACTTCCATTCATTTGCTCTTCACAAATTTCTGTGAAACAAGTTACAATAAGTACTTTGATATGAGTTGCTTTTTTTCAGATGGATACACTAAAACACAATGACACAAATTTGCAAAGTTAAGTGTTACTAAGCTCCCCCTCTGCTACCAAGTAAATATAGTAACTTACCTGAGTAAACCAATGTAACATTTAATCACTCATGCTTTTGAGTCAATTGGATACTACACAACTTGCTAACTGGCTGTTCTATATTTCAGTGTCAGATATTAAGAATAAGTTTAAATTCAGTCTAAATTTGTAATGCATTATACTCAACTAGAGTTTGTTACAGTTCAAATATGGTTGAGATTAGGAGAATCCTCAATCAAGAACAAAACCCACTACACCTTTTATTTATATTTTAGCCAAAATCTGTGCATGGAATTTTATAGGCAAGAATACTGGAGTGGGTAGCCATTGTCTTCTCAAGGGTATCTTCCTGACCCAAGGATCCACCTGGACCTCCTCCATTGCAGGCAGATTCCCTGAGCCACCAGGGAAGACCCTGATGCTGGGAAAGATTGAGGGCAAGACAAAAAGGGCACAACAAAGGATGGGGTGGTTGGATAGCATCAGTGACTCAGTGGACATGAGTTTGGAGATAGTGATAGACAATGAAACCTAGCATGCTGCAGTCCATGGGGTCGCAGAATCAGACATGACTTAGCAAGTGAACAACAAAGCCAAGGTCTAGATACCTGACAGAGACATTTAATATTCATCAAATACCCAAGGCTTCTTCTCTATCTTTTGCAAACTCCTCTGAAGTAAGGTAACAGTCATATGATTATTGACGGCCACTTGAAACAGGGGTCAAACAGACATGTGCTACTCCCGGATCAGTGCAGTTAAGGAGGTGACGGGCATGCCACTGCCATTATGCAAATGCATGTTCCAAACTGTAGAGTTTGAAGAGAGAAGAGGGTGGCCTGACTTGCATCAGACTGAGACATGAGCAAGAATAAACCAACACGATGTTAAACCACTTCAGTTTCAAGAGTGTGCTTGGGGCAGCATCTAGCCTCAAATAGTCTCATAAATCTGTTACTAATAAGAAACAGAAAGTAGTTTCTGGACTTGGTACAGTCTGATGATATTTACCACCAACTGATTAAAGAGTAACATTTCAACTACAGAACATGTTTCAGAGTCCTTGAACCTTTGTATTGATGAGGCATTTAGAACTTAGACCCAACCTGTGTGCGAATGTGTGTGTATGTTAGGTGTTCAGTTGTGCCTGACTCTTTGCGACTCCATGGACTATAGCCCACCAGGCCACTATTTCCATGGAATTTTCTAGGTGAGAATATTGGAGTAGGTTGCCATTCCTTTCTCCAGAGGATCTCCCAACCCAGGGACTGAACCCAGGTCTCCTGCATTGCAGGCAGATTCCTTACCATCTGAGCCACCAGGGAAACCTTTAGACTCAACCTGGAAGCCGCTAATTCTCGCCAATGTCTAGAGCATAAAATAGCATCTCTCTGCTGCACAACCTATAACACACCATGAGATGTTTAGATCACAGAGAAACTGAGAACCACAAATGAATGTGTCAGTGCTAAAGAAGACAAGAAAGGACCGAGAAATGATCAGTCACTGAAATGTTAAATATATGTCATTAATGATACAAATAATTAGATAATTAAGCACAATATCATAGAAGTCTCTGAAATGACAGTTTGCACTTT
This sequence comes from Aepyceros melampus, assembly GCA_006408695.1. Taxonomy (NCBI): domain Eukaryota; kingdom Metazoa; phylum Chordata; class Mammalia; order Artiodactyla; family Bovidae; genus Aepyceros; species Aepyceros melampus. Next base: position 150,689 of record SJXQ01006900.1, on the reverse strand, counting down.
GTTTAAAGACTAGAAGATGGAGAGGGCTTCAGTCTCAGCAATTCTAAACACTAACACAAGAACAGTTACCATTCTTCCCCCTGCACACTCACTTGGGGAACTGACAACATGGGAGCCCCCCAAAAAAGCAGAGTTAAATGGGATGTTTTTCTTCTTCCTTTAAGGATACCTGGATAATAATTTTGCCAGGTTCTGAAAACAAGAAATAGAAGTTAGTACCCAAATACACTTGGGATAGTCTCTTTTGGTGCCAACATGTGTAGAAAGCATCTAATATGTTTTAAATAAATTAGAACTCTGTGTGGTTTAGGTCTTAAATATCTATTCAAATATCCCTACAGGAACCTCTGTTTTTAAATTGGATTGGACAAAGAATAAAATCTGAGCCCACTTCTTGATTAAAAGTCACCTCCTGTTAGACTTAGATAAAGGTAATTTTTATAGCTCTGGTAAACTGCACAAGCTAAATGGGTCTTGCTTTCAGTTTTTCCTTGTAGCTGTTGGGATAACTGGGATGGAAACTGAGATGCTCTTTCCCATTACTGTTGTTGTCATTGTTCAGTCGCTCAGTCACGTCTGACTCTTCCTGACCCCACGGACGGCAGCACGCCAGGCCTCCCTGTCCCGCCCATCTCCCAGAGTTTGCCCCATTACTAATCCACCCCTGAAAGCCAGAGTGAGGAAGCTGAACAGCGTCATCAGGAAGGACCAATCCATAGAGCGTGTTCTTGGTCATGTATCAGACTATAAAGCAAAGGCCACCTCTGTTTAATGAGGCAGAGTTTCAGTTGGAAGCCAGAATAAAACCTAATTGATTTCAGTAACGTTCAACTTTTTTAACCCTCAAGTTATCCACAAAGCAAAGGAAGCTTAAGGATACCCAAATCAAATTTACCTTTTTGTAAGCATCATTTGATGTGGCCTGAAGCATTTCTGTTCTGCTTTGAGATGTTTCTACACACATAAAGGCAGATGTGTGCACACTCTCACATGTTGAATCACAAGCGTGCACACCCAGAGTCACAAGTGTGCACGTCCAGAGTCACAAGCATGCACACCCAGAGTCTCAAGCATGCACGCCCACGCCCCCAGGGCTGGGAAAGAAGGAAAGGCCTCGGAGGGCCTCCAGGAGCTTCTGCGTTCATGTTCCCAGAATAAGTGCTTAGTTAATCACTGGATTGGTTTGAGGGCTTTGGGTTCTCTTTGTCTATTTGGAATGATGTTTATCTTCTTTGTCAATAAATAGGCTGTGAGTGAGTACGGGAAAGTTGGTCAGTCCTGTCTGACTCTTTGCAACACAGGCCAGAGTACAGGAGTGGGTAACCATTCCTTTCTCCAGGGGATCTTTCCAACCCAGGGATTGAACCCAAGTCTCCCACATTGCAGGTGGATTCTTTACAGTCTGAGCCACAAGGGTAGCCTCTCCCTTCTCCAGGGGATCTTCCTGACCCAGGAACTGAACTGGGGTCTCCTGCAGTACAGCTTTGTTTCTTTACAGATGTAAACATTTCATTGCCATAGACCCACCCTAGGTCTTTTGTAATAACAAAAGTGATGATAAAGGAGTGAGTTATCTGTGATGGGCTGGGTGGAGCAATGTTGCCTACAGAGAGGGCAGAGCCCTGGTTGTAAGAGTTGAGGCAAAGTGGCTTAAGCACAAAATGACAAGAGGCCACAGACCAGATGTCTGATAAATTGAAGGGAGATTTGATCTGGAGGTATATTCCCAGCTTTAGGAGAAGGGTGGTAAGGGTTTGGGCCCGAATGGCCTGCAGGGCTAACTCTCAAACTGGTAAACTTGTCCCTGGAAGCCCGCTTGCCCTTGAAGGGATGTCCTCAACAGACAGACTGCAGCAGGCATTGTGTGCCTGTCACCCGCCCTAACGGATCCACTGAAAGTTGCCATTATCGCAACACGGAAGACTCAGGCCTGAATCTCTGGAGGGACTGGATATTATGCCATATTTCCCTCCAAACGGCTAGCTATTTTCCGGTTGTCCTGCTAGAGAATTGTAGAGGCAACATCGTGGGCCCAGATGGGGCTCACAACAACAGCGTGAAACAGGAGGGAAGGGAGTAAACAGGGCATGCATGTTTTACCACAGTGTTTACATCTGTGTTGGGTTTTTGTATATCAAAGAATTTAAAAGCCATGGCATACAAATAACCTGAGTAGCAATGATCAATCCTACATCTCAAATATTATAACTGATTTATCAGTAAATGATTCATCAGTGATATCAAGCCAAATGTGGGAAGCTTTTCTAGTGTGGCAAATGCATCTTCTGAACGGTCACTTTCATATTCTCTTTCTTGTTCCTATTATTGGAATTCTCACTTTATTATGTGTTTGTTCCAACTCAGACATTATCACAATTTTCAGCCTTGCACATTCCTTGTCCTTGATAAATAGGAGTTCATTGATTTCTTTTCAGGGGCATCTCCAATTTAATGAATGAAACCCTCACAGTGCGACCTCAGGAGGAACACTCAACCTCTCTGAGCATGTCCTTCTTCCTAGGCAAATGTAGATGAAAGAGCAGGGATCACTCAGTGAGTTCTTTAAGTTCTGTTACTGGAAAACGTTTTAATACTATTCTCAAAACACAATTTCATTTCTTCCAAAAAATTTGTTGCTGCACAGTTATCCTGGTGAATGAAAGAATAGTGAAATGGATACATTTCTGACAGCCACTCATAATCCTAGATTTTTCTAAAAGATATTTCTTAGACTCTGCTTTCTAAGCATGTACTTCGTATCTTCTACTGAAGCTTCTTTTCCGTGGCGAAAGGAACCAATGCTTAAAGGAAGCATTTGCATCACAGACATTTTGGTCCCTACTAATGCCTGTCCAAGGACATAAGTACCTCAAAAAGGAAGGCGTCTTTGTCCTACTTTGAGGTTAAACACTTAACACTCCTAGAGAAAGGTTACATTTCTTTTGTGCAATGAGTCTGTGAATATTTTATGAATCCAACTGAGCTTAAGAATCAAGTTTCTCCGACAGACACGGTTTATTTAGAGGAATAAAGATACAGCAGAAAGTTATTGATTTTTGAGGGATCCACGCCTTGTGAAAAATTAACCAGACATTCCTTCAGAATCAATACGATCACCCTTGCTGCTTCACAACTGTTACACTGAGTCTGACACAAAGAATGTCTTCATCATCATAGAGGACGATGGTTTACTTTAGTGGGTCTTTTGAAAACCAAGGGCAGGTGATTTTCCTCTATGAATGAATCTCTCCTTTCTTCCTATAATTTCAAATCCTTGACTCCTTTCCACAAATGCATGAATAAAAAAACACCTTCAATTTTTTCAGGATCCATCTGCAGTTTTGCCAGTTTCTAGAGCAGTCACATGGAAAATGGGAATTACCCATTAAATCCATTTCCAGTCTGAGTAGTTAGTAAGACATTGGTGTTAAGTTTTATTGTCCTTTCTCATTGAGGTTACCACTCAGCTCTCTGTTACTTATCAATTCTGATCACTTTTTTTTTTTTTTGATAACTGAGCATGGATTGCCCTTTCCCATAACTGCCTGGATGCAAAACTGTCTCTTCTCTCACTCACTGAATCAATATAAAGTCATACGTTTTGCATTCCTATATTCCTATCTAGCTCATTGGCAAGTAACTGAAGTCCTTCTCCAGTATGCACTCACTGTGTTTAATCGCTCAGTTATGTCCAACTCTTTGCAACTCCATGGACTGTATCTCACCAGGCTCCTCTGTCCAGGGGATTCTCTAGGCAAGAATACTGGAGAGGGTAGCCATGCCCTCCTCCAAGGGATATTCCCAACCCAGGGATTGAACCCAGGTCTCCCATATTGCAGGTGAATTCTTTACCATCTGAGCCACCAGGGAAGCCCACGCATTCACTGTAGGTCAGGTAATGAGTTTGTTGCTGGAAAACACAGAGGAGCAAGAGATAAGACTGGTAGTTGTGGAACTCCTTGATGCATAGCATTTCTCCAACAGAGTGCTCCTGGCATTTAGTGCAAGGAAATATTTTGTTGTAAAAACTGCCCTGTGCTTTTGCTGGGCATTTAGCATCCTTAGTCCAAATACATTGTCAGTAATGCTCCTCTGTTGGCCCCAGTGCTACTGTGGCAGCTGGAAAGACCTCCTTGTATTTGTAAAACAACGTTGGGTAAATAATACTGGGCTGATCCGAGCTTTTGGTGGGCTACTTAATGTCTGTTTTGATGCCCGGTTACCAGATTTCTAGCATACTTCTGAATACAGGCTCATAGACTAGGCCTTTACTTCGATCTTTTGGTTCACAAACCTTTTGCCCAATTAAGTCCTGGTCCCTGTGGGGTTCCAATCGTGACGTGTCAGGGATTTCTGAACACCAGTTCTAGCTATGTATGCGCTGTGCTAAGTCGCTTCATTTGTGTCCAGCTCTTCGTGACGCTATGGGTCATAGTCCACCAGGCTCCTCTCTCCATGGGATTCTCCAGGCAAGAATACGGGAGCAGGTTGCCACGGCCTTCTCCAGAGGAGCTTCCTGACTCAAGGACTGAACTTGCATCTCTTATTTTTCCAGCATTGGCAAGTGGGTTCTTTATCACTAGCGCCACCTGGGAGGCCTCTGTATAGATACTGCCTGACTCACTTGGTCTTCTCTTCATAGGCAGACTGTGCCTCCGTGAATCTAGTCCTTCAGGGTACTGTCTCACTTATTACTTGTTTACAGTGCTCGGTAATTTCCGTAGTAGAATATTTGAGATATATGGGTGCTCATTACCAAGATTTTATAAATAATTAACAATGTAATATAAGAAAGTTCGCAGGATGGCTCCATATGAAAACTACCTCTGGTTTTTTATTAAATCACGCTCACCGTTTGTGATTAATAGAGCTGCTACTAAGTGCAGACATTTGACATGCCTTTAGAAATCTAGATCCAAGCTCAAATATGGTCTCTTCCCACAAAGGTTGTGGCATGGTATCAGCAAGAGACACGAATCAAATAATGACACAAATTAATGAAATTAAAAGTGCAAAATGAAGAGAGGCCTCTGCAAGGATATTTGGGAAAACCATCTTTATCAAAGAGCGCTGTGGCAATTATCCGGAGAAACTGTCACTGGAGATCAGGTCTAAATTTTATAGTGTAAAGAGGAAAAAAGTAATTGACTAAATGAAGTTGAGGAAGGCGAATACGCCAACCAGAAGACTAGCATGGGCAAAGGCCTCCTATGTCAAGACTTACACGCTGTAAAACCCGTCCTTGCATGTAGACATATGGGAGTGGGATAAGACCTTTCAGCATTCGAAGGAAATTACCTGAACTCCCCCCCCCCCTTAAATCTGGCCTAAGTGTCCTTGTTTATATTAGGCAAGTCATTCAGCCTCTTTAGACCTCCCTTTTCTCATATGAAAAGTGGAACAATGAAATGTCGTATTTTAATGGCCCTTCAAGCTCAGGCCTACAGATTTGTTTAGTGAAAATAAGCAAGAAAAAGGAATTACCACTGCTCTTCAGAATATCAGCATTTGGAAATTCAGGAGAAAGAAATTTTAGATGTACATAGTTTCAGAAAAGTTTGTAAAGACATTTTACATTTCAGTTTACAAACATAAAAGTTATTATGTTAAGACAATCTTTCAATGAGCCTTTGGATTTTTAAAAACTTGAAAAAAATTAAACCGTAGTAAAATGTAAATGTTAATGAAACTACCTTATGCTGAGTATTTCTTCTCTTAAATGATTATTTTTTCTAGCCTATAATTGGCCACACATATCTTTTGATACTATGTAGGCTATTTCTGGATATTTGATTCAATATTACTACTACTATTTTGTTTTCTACTACTATTTTACTTTCCCGGTGAACAAATGACTCCCACGTCTGTCTGTTACGGGGAATGGCAGGGGCAGATTTGGCCATCAATCTAATTGCTCTCTTCACTCACTCAATGGACATGGGTTTGAGCAAAGTCTGGGGGATCACGAAGGACAAGGAAGCCTGGCAGGCTGTAGTGCGTGGGTCACAAAGAGCCGGACACGTCGGAGCGAAGGAACAAGAGCTGGTTGTCGGGCTGATCTCCAGTAGTGCCTGCGCGCTTAGCTGCTCGATGGTGTCCGACTCTCGCAACCCCATAGACTGGCCGCGCGTCTCCTCTGACCGTGGTGATTGTCCAGCCAAGAGCACTGGAGTGGGTTTCCATGCCCTCCTGGAGGGGATCTTCCCAACCCAGGGATCGAACCCAAGTCTTATGCACTGCGCGAGGATTCTTTACTGTCTGAGCCACTGGAGAAGCCCAAGGATACTGGAGTGGGTAGCATTCCCTTCTCCAGATCTTCCCAACCCAGGGATCGAACCAGGGTCTCCTGCATCGCAGGCGGATTCTTTACCGGCTGAGCCGCCAGTGCAGCCCGGGTCACATGTTACCTGCGTGTTAAGCTAGTTTGTACAACCATTGCTTAACTTCTAGTAGTAGTATCAGTTAGGTGCTCTCTCACTGGTTTAATTAGCTCTGCTTTAAATTGACCTGTCTTCGACTCCTAAACCAAATCCCGACAGAAAGGCTGCTCTTGAGAATTAGGACACCCAAAGTGAACTGAATTCAGAAGAGCCGATGGTAGTCCCTCTGACTCATTCGTTTCAGCTGCTCCTCCTTCCGTGTGTTCTCATTTATCAAAGCAGTGTTTGGAAAGAGATAGTGGTTATCCCACTGTGTTTCTTGTTGCCTTATGTTTTAAAGAAGCACTTCTGAAAACGCTTGTGAAAGGATAAAGAAAATATTCTGTTTACATTGTAGATACACTTTTACTGACTTATCTTCTGGTATTACAGGGAGATTTCATGTCATAAAGAGTTCTATAGCCACACAAACAAAACACATCCTGAAATGGATTTTTTTCCCTGACATTCCTCCCATTTCTAACTTTCTGTGGATCTTTAAATTCTATAATGAATGCATTAATTTATTTCTAAGAAGGAACAGAGTATCTCTACAACCTTGGTGAATACCTTTCCCTAATAGAGCATGGAATTGTATAAGGGAAGACAGAAACATTTGCTAAAACAGCAAGATAAGGCAATTCAACTTCATGGGAGAAACTGATGGATTAAGTAATTCATTTGATAACATGCTGGGGACACGGTGGTGAACAAAACATAATCTGCTGTTTTAGAGTTTATGGTATATTGGAGGAGGTAAATAAGAATCTCGCTGCCACTGTTTAGTGGCTAGGTCATGTCCAACTGTTGGCAACCTCAAGGACTGTAGCCCAACAGGCTCCCCTGTCTGTAGGAATTCTCAAGTGAGACTATTGGAGTAGGTTTCCGTTTCCTTCTCCAGGAGATCTTCTTGACCCAGGGCTCAAATCCAGGTCTCTTACTTGGCAGGTGAATTGTTTACCAGTAAGCCACCTGGGAAGCCCAAATAATACACACACACAGGATAACATGTTAAATACTGATGCAAAGCACGAAAAAAAATATCAGGGAACAGGCATAGTGAATGATGGGACTCATCAACTTCATCACGTCTACTGCTGTGAACAAATATTCCTAAAATTTAGGGACCAAAGACAGAAAAATGTTTTAGTTGCTCATAATTCAGTGGCTTGAGCTGGGCTCAGCGGCGTGGTTCTGCTAGCCCTGCAGGAGACGGCACACTTCACTCAGCAGGCTGGGTGGCTGCGAGCTGAGTTCAGCTGGATAACTGGGCTCTTCTCCCTTTCTGCTTGGGATGCTTTTGAACTGTGGTGCTGAAGAAGATTCTTGAAGAGTTCCTTGTACAGCAAGAAGATCAAACTAGTCAATCTTAAAGGAAATCAATCTTGAATATTTATTGGGAGGACTGATTCTGAGCTGAAGCTCCAATGCTTTGGTCACCTGAGGAGAAGAGCCAACTCACTGGAAAAGACCTTGATGCTGGGAAAGACTGAAGGCAGGGGGAGAAGGGGACGCCAGAGGATGAGATGGCATCACTGACTCAATGGACATGAGTTTGCGTCAACTCCGGGAGTTGGTGAAAGACAAGAAAGCCTGGAGTGCTACAGTGTATAAGATCACAAAGACTCGGACACCGCTGAGCGACTGAACAACACGACAGTGTCTGTGCCGCTGACTTCTCCACGGGCCTACTCTGCACGTTTCACTCTGCAGTGCAGTCAGATTTCTGGCATGACTTGAATGAACACAAATTGGAAGCTCTTGGGATTACCGAAAGGCTTAGGCCCAGAAACATTGAAGTGACATTTCTATGTGTATTGAGCCCAAGAGATAGCCCAATTCCAGCAGAGGCAGCTACAAAAGTGTGTGAGTACCAGGGATCATGTTTTATTAGGAGCCACCCTATAACAAAACTATCCCAAGAGGTTATAGTGCATAACGTTTTGGGTAGCAGAGGCCTCGCTGAGCAGAGACTTGAAGTGAGAATGACTGGGAAAAGTGAGTTGAGCAAAAACCTGCGGAAAAGCTTTCAAGTGGACAGGAGATCAAGTAAATGGCCCCAAAGTGGGAAAGCTCAGTTGTGTTTGGACTGGATGGAAAGCAAGCAGGAGCAGAGGGGAAAGACTAAGGGAGAATGGCAAGAGGCAAGGTCAGAAAGACAGCGTTCATATCACACAGAACCTGAGAGACCACGGCCAGGGGCTTGCATTTTATTATTTTTACAGGAGAAAATTATTGGAGAGCATCAGGCAGAGAAGTGACAGAATTTGACTTAAAAAATAAAAAATCACTTGCTTTCTGAGTGAACTAACTTCTTTTTACCACAGTGGAGGCAAAGAAGAGAAAAGGAAGTAATTGTAGCCTTGAATGTGAGACTCTTACAAAAATTGGTCATGGTGGTGGTGGAGAGTTAAGAAGTTGATAGGTTCAGAAAATTTTTGGAGACAGACTGGCAGGACTTGGTAATGGATGGGAAATGAACTGGGCAAAGAGAGGCATGATTTTAGCATGAAAACAGATTTGGGGTGATGCCATTTACAGATGTGGAGAAGACTGGAGAGGCTGATGGAACTTGAGAAATCAAGAGATCTCTTTTGAACCTTTTAGGCTGAAGATGCTTCCTCAGCATTCAAATGAATCTGAAGACTAAATAGATATTACAACTCAGAGACAGTAGAGACCCATATATATCTCTAAAGCCATTAGACAGCATGATATCACTTAGGAGATGAGTACATAAAAGGTAAGACAGGAGCTGAAAACTGAGATTTTGGGGCCAGGAAGAACAACTCTAGCAGAAGGAATAGCTTGAGTATAGACCCAGGAGCATGGGGGATATTGGGAGGCTATTGCAGCAACACAGGGAGAGACGACTGTCTTAAAGTTACAGAGTAGCAACTAGAAGGGGAGAGTAAATTCCAGGTTCACTTATGGAGAGAACAGGATTCAGGGATATGCAGGATACGGTGGCGGCAGTGGCTTAGTCTCTAAGTCATGTCCTACTTTTGTGACTCCATGGGCCGTAGCATGCCAAGACCCTCTGTCCATGTAATTTTCCAGGAAGAATACTGGAGCAGGTTGCCATTTCCTTCTCCAGGGGATCTTTCTGAAAGTGAAAGTCACTCAGTCCTGTCTGATTCTTTGCGACCCCATGGACTAGTCCCTGGGATTCTCCAAACCAGGATACTGGAGTGTGTAGCCTTTCCCTTCTCCAGGGGATCTTCCTGACCCAGGAATCAAACTGGAGTATCCTGCATTGAAAGTGGATTCTTTACCAGCTGAGCTATCAGGGAAGCCCTACAGGGTCTTTCTGAGCAGGGACCAAACCTGTGTCTCCCGCATACGCAGGCATGTTCTTACCACTGAGCCACCAGGGCAGGATACGGAGAAGCTGTCAACGACCATATTATTTATTTTTTTTCTTCTTCATAGATTGGGAATTTAAGGCCTTGAGTTCAATAGTTCTCTCCTATATAGACGGAATCATTTGCAAAATTATAAACATGGTTTGTAAAGAGCTATCGAATAAATAGAGAAATGGCATGCTTACATAACCAGTGACAAGACAAGACCATTATGATCCGTTATAATCCAGTTTCTTCATCACAGTTTGTGGAGTCTCAAAGCACTGGACAATATCCAGGTGTCTCCTATCACTGTTTCCTCCTTTTTTAAAAGTCATCATTTCCTCGAATTCCATGTCTTCAGTAAGTCCTATTTGGAGCGTTTATAGTTTCCTAAAAGACAAATTCAGAATGGCATCCACGGGAGAACGAATTACTACACCTCTACTGTGTTACTTTTGGTATGGGTTTTGGAACCTTAGAGAACGCTTTGGTTTTAAGTTAAATAAATAAACAAATGCCTGCTGCCCCCTCGTGGCAGGTTCTTGGGGAACAAACTCTCGGCATCTCTGGCTTCCTGTGTGGCAGGAGTGTGTGTTGGTGACACCACCATGGTACACACATGGGAACTCCAGAAACAAAGGGATTTTATAGACATCAAAGCCCTGACTGTGCATCCATAATTGCATGAAACATTGATTTGTCTGTTGTGATTGCACTCAATGGGGCCCTTAATCCCTAGGATCATTCAGTGACGACAGGACCGTGCCATTGGTCAGTCGGAACTCCGTCATTCTGCAGACGAAGAGAGCGAACTTGGGAACACGGAGTGTGAAGAAGGGGAGGGAACAAGTTGGAAGAGCAACTGTCACACAGTAGACACGGCAGGAGCAAAATAGCTAGCTCGTGGGGACTGCTGCACAGCACAGGAAGCTCAGCCCGGCGATGACCTAGAGGGCTGGGATGGGGGCGTGGCAAGGAGACTCAGGGGAGGGGGGCTATGCACACATACAGCTGATTCACACTGTCCTATAGCAGAAACCAACACAGCACTACAAAGCAATTACCCTCCAACTGAAAAAAAAAAAAAAAAAGTCCATCATTTCTTGGTGGGTCTAGCACTTTATTCATTTTACGGCTGCAGTTCTAGGTCTTTGTTTTATCCATCACCATCATGTGACCACCTGGGCTTGGTGTGCTCCCCTGGCCTTGCAGTTTAAGATTCTGCTCCTTTATTTTTATGTCCTTATTCCCTGCCCCATGTTTATTGATTACGAGAAATGCTATTTCCTCCCACTCCCAGGGTTGGGATATCACCTTCTGACTTAAAGGACATCAATGCATCAGGTTACAGTGGTTTAACTTCCAAGAGTCCACCCACTCTTGTTCCTCTTCATAGTCTCTTCATGGTTGAAATAGAGAACGACTTTCATCATTTTCCTAAGATCCTTCTAACGCAGCTTCTCATTTACAAACAACTGCTCAAAACAAGCTACATAGAAATTCATAAGAAAAATCCACAGTTTACAAAGATAAGAATTTTGTTCTAAATCAAGCACAAGAAAGTAATATTTCTTTCCAAAGAAGCATGAGGGAAAAAAATCACACTCATTTTCTTCTGGAAGATACATCCAATTTAATTTACCAAACAGTACAATTCATTTGTAAACCTAAGATATCCACATACGGTATATGACATCTATTCCAGGAGTAAAATGGTGACTAACTGTTTTGCACTCACAGAATAAGAAAATTTCTTTTTGTGTCTTTTGCAAAACAAAGATACCTGGGGCTTTCCTCCAGGTAAATTTACATTCAAAGAAAAAGGAACTATTTTAAGACAGCTTAAACAACAACATTTGCGATTTAAATTGTTAGATTTTAGTGTAATCTTACCCCTTCCCTAGATTCCATATTCTTGAAAAATTAAAAACAGTGGAAAAAAGAAAAGAAAAAGTTTTGGTTCTCACTTTTAAGATACAGTTATTTAGGAAGTAGACATGAGTCCATGTCCCATGTCTGCCATCCTTTCGGTCATTTGAACGGCTTAAAGGCAGAAGAAACGACAAATCCATCTTTGTAATCCAATTGTCTAGAAATAATCTGGCTTATAATAGGTGATCAGTGAAAGTCTGTTGAAAGAAGCAGAGAGAGGGATGAGGTGGCATTGTTAGCAAGTGATAAGGCAGTGTCCATTGAGAGACAAGATGTCATTAGGAGAAACCTATGAAATCATTTAATATTGATTGACAAGGAATTAAAATTCCTTAATTACACTTTGAAATAAAAACTCATGGCCTCTTCATGATAAGTCTTTCGATGTGTATTTTCTCTTTCAAAATACTGAATAAGCTGTGAAGCTGGGCTCATGGATGTGGTTTCCAGCTAAATTTGAGACTCTGTTTAGATACAAGGGGGTAAAAAGACAAAAGTTTGTTATTGGTATTATCTGTCTCTCATCACAAAATACTTCATTTCCTTCCTATATTGGTCAGAGTATCCTGTCAAGAGGCTTCCCAGGCTTCCCACCAATGGTAAAGAACCCACTTGCCAACCCAGGAGATGCAAGAGACACGGGTTTGATCCCTGGCTTGGGAAGATCCCTTGGAGAAGGGCATGGCAACTCACTTCAGTATTCTTGCCTGGAAAGTTCTATGGGTAGAAGAACCTGGTAGGGTACAGTCCAGGATAGAAAAATGTCAGCACTGAGCAAGCATACCACTTTACTCTGTCAAAATGGTTATTTAATGTACAATCTCCATTGCTGGAGTATAAGCATTTTTAGAGAAGATTTTTTTAAAAAGAGAGTGATGTTACACATACAGTCATATTATGATAATGAAAGTATTTTAGATATGATAGGGAGCACATTTGGAAATGGGGTTTTGGGAAATAATGCCCCTCAGTTATAAGACATAAGCATCAGTTGATATCCCTTAACGAGTCTGTAGTTTAGGCTAGTCATAATCGCTACAGCATATGCCACATCCCTTTGGGCTCTTTCACTCAAAGCCTTTATGGTTTCTACAAAAGCACATTAAAGGGCTAGGAACTCAGCATCACCTTTTCCAATAAGAATCTTCGTGAATATTATATTCCATTGAAATCCTATATTTATGTCAATTCGAAACATTCTTGGGGCTGTGGCGATCGTGGTGAAGAATCTGCCTGCAACACAGACACCCAGGTTCAGTCCTGGGTCGGGACGATGCCCTGGAGGAGGGCAAAGCGGTCCACTCCAGGGTCTTGCCTGGAGAATCCCCATGGTCAGAGGAGCCTGGCAAGGTACAGTCAATAGGCTCACAGAGAGTTGGACACGACGAAGGGACTTGGCAAGCAAACCTTCTTGAAGCATATGCATACCTTTACAAATGAAGCAGAGTATTCAAGATGTAATTGCTGTTATTCAAAAAGGCAGAGCGTTAGAAGATCTTTCTAATCCAGTGGTGAGAACACTGGTATTGTATTCAGTCTCAGCTCTTATTTTAGTAATAATCAATAGTATACTTCCATTCATCCCAGCAATTAAGATATAATATAGATAATAATTAGAATCAACCACTATTTTCTAACAATTTTGAACCAATTCATTTGTTTCAAACTCTAGGATTGATTTTTCAGTCTGGAAGGAAATTAATTGCTTTAGTTTTAATTTTAATTGATTTGTTAAAGCTTTTTCATAAGTAGCACTTTGCTTCTAATTTTTTTCCCCACAAAAATTTATCTAAATGGCATTCTTTCTTGCTATGTATAACTGTAGAGGCAATTTCTCCAGATTATATGTAACTCAAACTGCCTGTCCAAAATGGTAATTCCTGCAGAACAGTGGCAGTAGATATATAGTGCTGTGAAGGGCACAGATTTTAAGGCAGACCAAGCCAAACTGAAAGCTCCCCTCTGAAACTTACTAGATGCAAGATTGAACAAGTTATTTTACCTCTTTAATTGTCTTCTTCATGCATTAAATTACTGATTCCTTCTTCCTGAAATTGTTTTGAAGAATAATTAAAATAACCTATTAAGACCCTGGTGCAAACAAATACTACAGAAGAAAGATTAATTCCTATGATTTCCTATCCAAATCTTCATTAGTTATTATGCCCAGGTTTTACATAAAAATTCTATTGTCTAAATAAAGCGAGCATTTTCAACAATAAAAAATTATTTACTTTATGAAGAGAAAAATACCTGAGGGCACTAAATGTGGATTCCACATTTATGTACTTGCTCACCAATAAACTATGGTAAGAGATAAGAAAAATTTAAGAACATGGTCAGAAAGCCGGGCTAGAACAGTATGCTGGACCTTATATAATGCATTAACGGCAGTAAAGAAATGAGAAGAAATGAATGTAATTAGGTGCCTCTCTGTAAATAATATTTAATATGCAGTGTTAGCCGAGTGAGCTAATGAAAGAAAGACATTTTAATTATAAGAAAATTATACCTGTAATACCTTAGGCAGAGTGCCTTAAACATGGTCTTAAATATACTGTATATATCAGTTAATTGCTGAAACAGTGACATTCATTTCACTGTTTTGAGGGACAAAGTTTTGCTATCTGCCAGATGAAGTTAACCAGGGGAAAGTAAGTATAAACTAAGTGCTTAAAAGGTGGGCAGACATAAAAGAATGTGGCCACAAACTGCTGAGGTAATGCTTTAGAAATAATTTAGGCTGTGTTAACTGAGTGGGATAGTATTGGAAATAAGCAAAAGGCCTCCTGAACATTTGAAGTTGTGAGGAATTTCCCTCCCTCACTGAGTTTTGACATACACACATCATGTGTTTTGGTGAGGTCGCACCACACAGACAAAACACGCAGGCATCTCGCTTTCCTTCCAGGAATTTAAAATAATAAATAGCTTCATCAGATTCTAAACACAGCTGGTTATTTTCTAATAATATTTGTAGAAGCTAACATCAGGCAATGTCATCCGCATGCTCTCCCAAATATAAACATGGCATCGATAAACTATAGCTTCATTTATTTGATAGAACAAGGAGCTGGAAGGATAAAGACAGATGTTTCAATCATTTTATCATTGACTTGCGCCGTAACTGTCAGTCAACAGGCTTTCGTTGTTTTCCAGGCCGAACTGGGCAATGGTAATGCGGTTATCTTGCACTCTTCTTCGACTCATTACCGGGTGAATTAGAAAACAGCATTTACTCAACAAGTTTCGCCAAATAGTACACTCCCAGCGCTATCAAAAGTTAAACGGAGAAGGCTTGAATTGCTGTCCAAAACAGCTGTCAAAGTTGCTCAGTTGTGTCCTGCTCCTTGTGACCCATGGAATTCTGTACGGTCCATGGCATTCTCCTGACCAGAACACTGGAGTGGGCTGCCTTTCCCTTCTCCAGGGGATCGTCCCAACCCAGGGACTGAACCCAGGTCTCCCGCATTGCAGGAAGATTTTTTACCAGCTGAGCCACCAGGGAATCGCAAGAACACTGGCTTGGGTAGCCCATCCCTTCTCCGGCGGATCTTCCCGACCCAGGAGTTGAGCAGGGGTCTCCTACTCTGGAAACCATCTCATGTCAGACAATCACAGGGGATGTTTTCTCTTTGCACATCATGAATAGTGTTCATCTGCTCTTCCCAGTACGTGCTCCGTCGCTTCAGTCATGCGTGCCTCTTTGCGATCCCATGAACTGTAGCCTGACAGGCTCCTCTGTTCATGGGCTATACCCTGCAAGAATTCTAGAGTGGGTTGCCATGCTCTCCTCCAGGGGATCTTGCCAGACGCAGGGATCAAACTCGTGTCTCCTCCATCTCCTGTATTGCAGGTGGTTACTTTACCAATGACCCAGCGGGGAAGCCAGTACTATTCCCAGAAATCATATTATTCCTTTATTCTAAATCCAGCCCTTTACTTAGTGCACAACTGCCATGAGAAATATCTGAGTGAAACAACCCCAAGGTTAGAAATAACCTTTAAGAAAACGTATCCAATTATCTATGTGATGCTCACATCATCCCTAGAATCTCACGAGCAAATGGGTATCTGATGCAAGTTTGAAGATTCCCTCCTTTGGAGGCCACTGATTTATCTGAGAACAATTTGAACAGAAGGACTTCACTTCCTTGTACTAATGCCCAATTTTGCTCCCATCTACTGTACCTGTGCTTTGTGAGGGAATAATAAGCCAACTTCCCATGTAGCTCAGGAAGTAAAGAATCTGCCTGCAGTGCAGGATCACCCTGGGTTCGATCCTCTGGGTTGGGAAGATGCCCTGGAGAAGAAATGGCAACCCACTCCAGTATCCTTGACTGGAAAATCTCATGGACAGAGGAGTGTGGTGGGCTGCAGTTCATGGGGACGCAGAGACTCGGGCACGACTGAGTGACTAACACTTACTTACTTAATAAGCCAGCTTAACGATTTTTACTTCACAATCAGTAGTAAATTAGCATAGAAGAAGGAGTGCCTGCTAGATAAGCCAGGCATTATTTTGGATACAGTAAATAAAATAATATATAAAAGAAGGCCCCCAATCACATGGTGTTGATTGTCCTGCTGTGGGATGGCTATGGAGCGGGCTGTAGATAAGGAAGCACAGCAGTGTAATATGCCCTAGGATAGATATTTACCTAGAATATAACGGAATATCCAGCAGGTAGTTGTATCACAAGGGATGGGACTCCCAGGTGGTAAAGAAGCCACCTGCCAATGCAGGAGACACAGAAGATGCGGGTTTGATCCCTGGGTTGGGAAGATCCCCTGGGGGAGGAAATTTCAACCCACTCTAGTATTCTTGCCTGGAAAATTCCATGGACAAATGAGCCTGGCTGGCTACAGAGCATGGGGTCCCAGAGGGTTGGACATGACTGAGCAAACACACACATTGAAGTGAAGAACTGAGGTATGACATGCCACATTTTTCCAGGAAACAAATAACACTCACATTTATAGCAAGCTCACAAGTTAATAATGTCTTATCAGGTGACCACCCAATAGTTAGTCTAATTGGCTAAGTTTTACCAGGTGGCTTCCATGCAGCAGCTACTTAGTCGTATACATTTCCTGCACAATGCTACCAGTACTACAGACACCCTATGAGAGGCAGTGTCATTTAGCTTCCTAAGGACGAGAAGACTGAAGTTTGGAGACATCAAGTTGAGTGACCCAAAGTCACTCAACCAGCAAGTGGCTGAGTAAAAGCTCAAACCTTAATCTTTGAATAGCATCTCTCCAAAGTAGTGCTGGGAGAATGAACTTCAGAGCATAGGCTGTTTATGGATGGCAATTCTTCTTTGCCAACTTTTCTCCTTTAGAAAACACAAGCTAATTTCTAAACTTTCAGGGGAAAGCTTTCAGTTCACAAGACAAACCCTGATAACATGGTACATTTCCCAAGTTAGCAAAGCACGTTTCTGGTGTCGCCTGGATTCTTTCTAGGGTCTGACCCACAGTGCCTGACCCCCTCTAAGCGCCTCACCTCTACACGCACTCCCACTAGCTCACTGGAGTGCATCCCACTGGACTTTTCCTTGTTGCTTGAGCTCTCCGTGCTAGGTCTTCGTACTTGCTCTCTCCTCTTCTTAAAACTTTATTTCCCATCTTTTCCCCATAGCCTTTCAGTTCCTTATTGTCTCAGATGAAACATAGGTACCCAGCTTTGCTGCTTTAGAACCCTACTGCTCTCCACACCCACAACTCAAAGTTCTCTCCATCTTATTAGCCCAAATGATTTCCTTAAATGTGTAGAAAGGAAACTGACCGTTAGTGTATATTTATTTGCTTAATAAATATTTTCATATTCGCCACTGGAATGAAAGCACCATAAGATTAAGAGTTCAGGCCAGCATGGCCACTGTGTACCCCCAGCAACTAGAATAATGCTTGGCTTATAGTATAACTGGCAAAGATTGGAAAAGATAAAAGAAGGGTGTATTTACTCTTTCAGTGAATATTTGTCAAGTGCCTCCTATGTGTTGGACCCAAATGCAATTAAAAAAACAACATGCTAGCCACCTGACCTGCCTCTTGAGAAATCTGTATGCAGGTCAGGAAGCAACAGTTAGAACTGGACATGGAACAACAGACTGGTTCCAAATAGGAAAAGGAGTACGTCAAGGCTGTATATTGTCACCCTGCTTATTTAACTTATATGCAGAGTACATCCTGAGAAACGCTGGGCTGGAAGAAACACAAGCTGGAATCAAGATTGCTGGGAGAAATATCAATAACCTCAGATATGCAGATGACACCACCCTTATGGCAGAAAGTGAAGAGAAACTAAAAAGCTTCTTGATGAAAGTGAAAGAGGAGAGTGAAAAGTTGGTTAAAGCTCAACATTCAGAAAATGAAGATCATGGCATCCGATTCCATTGCTTCATGGGAAATAGATGAGGAAGCGGTGGAAACAGTGTCAGACTTTATTTTTTGGGACTCCAAAATCACTGCAGATGGTGACTGCAGCCATGCAATTAAAAGACACTTATTCCTTGGAAGAAAAGTTATGACCAACCTAGATAGCATATTCAAAAGCAGAGACATTACTCTGCCAGCTAAGGTACATCTAGTCAAGGCTATGGTTTTTCCAGTGGTCATATATGGATGTGAGAGTTGGACTCTGAAGAAGGCTGAGCGCCAAAGAATTGATGCTTTTGAACTGTGGTGTTGGAGGAGACTCTTGAGAGTCCCTTGGACTGCAAGGAGATCCAACCAGTCCATTCTGAAGGAGATCGGCCTGGGGATTTCTTTGGTAGGAATGATGCTAAAGCTGAAGCTCCAGTACTTTGACCACCTCATGTGAAGAGTTGACTCATTGGAAAAGACTCTGATGCTGGGAGGGATTGGGGGCAGGAGGAGAAGGGGACAACAGAGGATGAGATGGCTGGATGGCATCACTGACTTGATGGATGTGAGTCTGAGTGAACTCTGGGAGTTGGTGATGGACAGGGAGGCCTGACGTGCTATGACTCATGGGGTCGTGAAGAGTCGGACACGACTGAGCGAGTGAACTGAACTGAACCCTAACCCTATGCCAAAATCATACCTATGTGATTCTATACAGATAAATCTCATTTTTTGCCAGTGTAAGATGAGGCTGAGAAATTAAAAACTTGGGTCAGAAGCCCAGCCAGCCAGGTAGAACATGGATGAGGGAGAATAAAATTCAAACTTTCTCCTACTCCAGAGCATTTGCTCCTGTATTTCAGAAAATATGGTGAGGGAGAAAATAAAACTGTGATGATGAAGAGAAATCAGAGAATAAGGAGGGACTGATTCAACTCAAGAGAGTCAGAGAAGTTTCTCAGAAGTGACTGTTTGCCTAGGTTTGGAAATTTGAGGAAGAATTTGCAGGAGGAGAGGCGCAGCAGGGAGACATTCCTGCCGGAAAGGAAGGCATGTGCATGAAGCAGGGTTGTGCAAACAAGCAAAGGCCCATATAACACATGCCTTTTGTAAAATAGACTCCACCGTGGCAGCAGGATTTTCCAAGTTGCTCATAAGAGTATCTACAAAACAAGGTTTAGCCACTAAAATTCAAACCAAGACATCGATAGCTACCCATGCAGCCCAGTGAAAGTGTAACAGAGATGGACAAGTTGAATACTGCCCCGTGGACATCACTCACTCACTTGCAGTGGCTGGGGATGGAGGGTGAGCACCAGAGGTCATGCGCTTGCCCTCGTAATGTATTAGATTCTCATAAGAAATGCAGATTACAGTCTGTCATTTTTATATTCATGTTCATCTGAGCCAAGCCATCAGAGCTACAAGGTTAACTGCCCATTGAACAGCAGCGTGAAGTCTGCAGAAGAGAAGATGAGTATTGATTGTCATGCTTCGGGAGATGAGCTGGAGTCAGAAATTCCTCCGAGAACAGCACACATTATTTGTATCCTGAAGTCACTGGGAAATTGTTCCATAGACAGATTTAAGTTATAATTCGAGTAATTGTCAAAATATTCCATTATTGATGTGCATATTAAATAGAGTAGGTTCACTGATGATTCTGGGACTGGCATCAAATCCCGACTGCAGGAAAACCTATTGTCTGTGAGGAGGAGATTTCCTGACACGTTTCTGGTGGTGTGAATGTGCTAATGTATCTAAAACCAAAGTGCATTTTACTTTCCTGCCAGAATCATTTTCCTTAACAATCTCCCCTACACCGGGCTTGAAACAAGCTAGGTTTATTTAAAGAACTCTGTTTCAAATCATACCTTCCACATGAAAGGAGGTTGCTTGGTGTGTGTCTGTGTGTGTGTCTGCACCTGTGCACCTGTGGGTTTTTCGCCAAAGAATATTTTATCTCACAGTAAAATATCAGCAGTCAAATGGTACAAAGGCCATTTTTTCTGATCAACCCTCTTTTCAGAGGTGTCCCCTTGAATTGCTTGCATTTTAAACATCTGTAATAAGTTATGTACCATTTCTAACTGTATTAGCACTCAGTCATTTACTTTTCCAGGAAATAAAATCTTTTTCTCTGTTCCATCACTTTTTATTTCATGATCAAGCACATGTAAATGCCTTAGGTATTTTTAACCCTCAGGGGTTTTACATACTTAACAGGAATAAAAATGAAAAGAGAGGTAACCAATCCATCAAACATTCCTCTCTCCAGCAGCTGGTAGAAATGCATTTGTGAGCTAAAAGCATGGCATGGTTTGAACAAGAAAAGCGATTAAATATACCTTTAGAACTATATGTAGGATATAAAACTGTGGAGATATAGCTTGGTTCTACTTCATCTCAACCAGCTTTAATTTCTACACAAAGGGAATATTAAATCTTGAAAAAGCCTAGGAAAGGACAAAGTGTATTTCTTCATGAACATATTAAAGATACCAGGCTTTTACTTTGCCATAAAACTTGTATGAGCAGATATAAGAAAAGGCAAGGAATGAGTCATTTCTTTTTCCAAGCTAAATTCACCAGTTCTCTTCCTAACAAATCGCTTATAGATTCCATCAAAGTGTGAGTTAATGAGTTATAGTAGAGTATCCACTGGGAATACCATTTTGCTATGCATTTTTTAATATCCTGTTGAAACCAACTCTTATAGATGGAAGGAGGTAAATAAATGAGTTAATTAGCACAGGCTTCTTAATACTTTCAGAATAAATTTATGAAAAACATTTTTTATGGAAAAGGAAATATTCATAAGAAATAGCATTTTATGTAGAAAACTAAAGTGTTAATTATATACAAAGATTATCTTTTACAAACATATTTTTTAAAAGTTGATATTTGTAAAATTAATTTTGTATTTTGAACTACTTCTCAAGTCATTTATAATAGAGATGACTTCATGACTGTACTATATTTTTTTTTCTTTTATGTAGTTTACAGTCAAATTTGGATATGCTATGAATAAAACCATGACTTCTAGGTTTGTTATTTTAGAGTGGTTCTCAAAGTTTGGCCAAAGCAGAAATGTGAATAAGTTAGTTAAGGATGGTATACAGTTACACAAATGAAGTACACCCTTTTGTTAAGTTAAACCACCAATGTGATTTCTCCATGGATTTCCTGAAAATCTAAACTCGAATCCTTCCTTAAGAAAAGGAAATCTCACATTCAAAGTATAAGTTCCCCTTCAGGCTCCATAAGACCTTGAAAATGTTTGATTTCCTATTGATTCAATGAGGACACTTTGAGCTGGTTTGGGCTTCTAGTTTAAAACGTGTTAGAACCCTACT
This sequence comes from Aepyceros melampus, assembly GCA_006408695.1. Taxonomy (NCBI): domain Eukaryota; kingdom Metazoa; phylum Chordata; class Mammalia; order Artiodactyla; family Bovidae; genus Aepyceros; species Aepyceros melampus. The sequence continues at coordinate 129,263 of SJXQ01006900.1, read as the reverse complement.
TTCTCTAAGAGAGAGTTGGAGTTAACAATAAGTGTGCTTTAAAAGATCTGAACCTCTGCAACAGCATCCTTAAGAGTTAACTACGCTTCAAACTGTGGAAAGTGAGATTGAAATCTTAGCCATGAGAAATTTGCTTTTCTTCCAGTATAGCTGGTGCTTTTGACTTCCATCAAATCAGCGTCATCTGAAGGATACCTTCATCACTGGAGTTCTTACATCTTCAGCTAGAACCTTATGAAAACTGCCTACAAAGGCAGAACTGTATATGTGCAAGCTACTGACGCTAAGAAAGACAACACTTCTTGCTGATGACTCATGTAATACAGGAACTGAGAAGAATCCTCTACCTCTTTCCCTTCAGTTATTTACAAGACCACAAAAATATATATTATGTAAAGCAAAAGTGACTTATTAAAAGCAACCAGAGTTAGAGGAATTATATAATTTTTAAAACCATACAAGCAAAATTTTTGGTCATATGAAGTGATTGCATTCAAATGACCCTAGTTCTAAGATTAAGAGGAAGACGACTTTTAAATTTTGAAAGACAGTAAAATGGAATTTTCTTAAAAGCTCTTTTGGTGGTAAAAATTATGAAATTAGCTGTATTTGTTTTGTATCATCATTCCTTCTTTGCCAGCTCCAAGAAATAACCTTTAAAAATAGCTCTGCAGTAACAGCTAAGAATGGAAATGATCTTAGATTTTTTTGTAGTTGCAGAGGCACCTGAAGGGATGTGTCATTTCCTGTTCTTAGGAAGCTCTTTATCCTGAAACTCTGGATGGAGGGGATGGGAAGAAAATAAAAATAAAGATTTCATCACAACACAGAACTCAATAAACTGGACAGTAAAAACATTTTCTGTATTATACCATTGAGACCATATCTCAAAATTATATATTTACGTAACCCATTTATAAAGCAGTCAATAAAAATCTGTAGTTTATAGTATATTTTCATCTTTATTATCCTTGGGCTTGACTTTTTGTTTGACAGCACATGGAATTTTAACTTGGCAGAGTGCTGGCAGTTAACAGATATTCATGGTGTTCCAGCAAATCTCTGCAAATCAACTGGACTGTAGAATGCTAAGGAGAGTCTGAAAGGAATGGTGAAAAGTCTGTCAATCCTGGAAACAGGTCCTGGATTCACATACACCACCATTATGCATCCATTTCTCATTTGCTGGGTGACCATCGACCTGTTAATGGTCCCAGCTCTCTCTAGGATCTCATCTGTGAAAAAGAGTGATGTGTTTGCCTCACCACAGTGATGTGGGGCTTGGAGCTGGCATGTTTTCTGAGTCACTTACTATCCTGCAAGACACAGAGTTCAGGCTGAATAAATAAGTGATTGCATCGCTATTACTTTGCTTTCTTTTCATCATGTGCATATACAAAATGTGCTCTACTGTCTCCCACGGAGCAAAGCAAAACTGCAACATCTTTTGACCCTACTCCTCCCCTAGTCACCTACCAGCCAGTTTCTGTGACTACAAAATAATTAAACTTGAAGGAAACATGGCAGTCTCCATATGCTCACCTCTTATTTTCTCTCCAGTCGTACTCCAATCAAGGTGCTGCCTCCATCTTTCTTTCATGCTGCCAAATCCTTCAGGTATTTCCATCTACTAAAATTATTTGTCAGCATTCGACATAATTCCCATTTCTCAGAACATTCTTATCTGGGCCTCTGACACACTCACTTTCCAGTTTTACGTCTGCTGAACTGGCTGTTTTGCCCAGCCTTTTTTCTTTTTTTCAGAAGATTTTTACCTCTAAATAAGCATATTTCTCAATTTTAGTCACACGTATTTTTTATTCAAACAGTAAAGAATCTGCCTGCGGTGCAGGAGACCAGGATTCAATCCTGGGTCAAGAAGATCCCCTGGAGAAGGGAATTGCAATCCACTCCAGTATTCTTGCCTGGAGAATTCCATCGACAGAGAAATCTGGTGAGGCACAGTTCGTGGGGTTGCAAAGAGTCGGACATGACTGAGCGAGTAACACACACACACACACACGATTTTTATTCCTATGCTGTATATCTACCATGTAGTGTCACCCTTCTCTATGACTTTAAGTAGCACATAGATATTCAGACATAAATTTAGGAATCATATGCAATCACCTGATCAGAACTCTCCTCTGCATGTCAAACCATCAGTTTGAAATTTCAGACTTTTCTCGGTTAGAATACTGCCCGTGATTCAGTGTCTCACCTCTATTGTAATTCCTTGATTTCTCCACCATTCTGGATGGCTTTACCACTGCTTGGTTGCTCAAGCTGTGAAACTTAGAGCTCCATGAGATTCAGTGACCAGGACCATGGTCTCTGTGGTCTAACTCTTGGCTCTGTCCTGTTTTGATAGCTGAGTGCCTAACTCCACCTGGGCTGCTGTAACAAACACAGTACACTGGGGGCGGGGTATGAACAACAGAACATTATTTTTCAAAGTTTGGAGTTTGAATAGTCCAAGGTCTAGGTGCCAGCAGATTTGATAGCTGGTGTACAGAATCCACTTGCCAATGCAGGAGACTTGGGAGACGCAGGCTCCATCCCTGGGTCGGGAGGGAGATGCACTAGAGAAGGAAAGGGCGGCACACTCCAGTGCTCTTGCCTGGGAACCCCAGGGACAGAGGAGTCTGGCGGGCTACAGTCCATGGGGGGGCGGAGTCGGCCACGACTCAGCGACTGCGTCCACACAGGAGGCCCATTGCATGCTTAATAGACGGTCGTCTTGTTGAGGTGTCCAGTGGAAGCTGCTCCAGTGCTCTTGCCTGGAGAATCCCATGGACAGAGGAGCCTGGTGGGCTGCAGTCCACGGGGTGGCTAAGAGTGGGACACGACTGAGTGACTTCACTCTGACTTTTCACTTTCATGCATTGGAGAAGGAAATGGCAACCCACTCCCGTGTTCTTGCCTGGAGAACCCCAGGGGCGGGGGAGCCTGGTGGGCTGCCGTCTATGGAGTCAGGGGTCACACAGAGTCGGACACGACTGAAGCGACTTAGCAGCAGCAGCAGCACACAACAGAAGGGATGATGGAGCTCTCTGGATCCTCGTTTTTACGGTCACTAAAATCATTCATGGGGCTCCACTGTTATGATCCCATCTCCTTTCTAAGGCCCAAGTCCTAAGCACCAGCACATTGAGGGTTCGGTTTCAATATGCGAATGTGAAGGGGGCACAGATAGTCAGTATAGAATAGTAACTCCGTGCCTCTCAGTGTCACAGCCTCCTCTTTCACTTCAGTCAGTTTGGGCTGCTTTAGCAGAGTACCAGAGGGGCTTCCTTGGTGGCGGAGTGGTAAAGAATCCACCTGCCAGTGAACGGGTCATAGGAGACACGGGTTCAATCCCTGGGTCAGGAAGACTCCCTGGAGAAGGAAATGGCAACCTGCTCCAGTATTCTTGATGGGAAACCCCATGGACAAAGAAGCCTGATGGACTGCAATCCATGGGGTCATGAAGAGTTGGACACAGCTTAGCAACTGAGTGCAACAAAATACCATGGACAGTGTGGCTCAAACCACAAAAACTTATTTTGTGTAGTTTCCAGAGTCTGGAAAGTTCACGATCTGGTTGCCAACATGGTCAGTTTCTGGTGAGAGCCTTCTTCCTAGTGTGTAGATGACGGTCCTCACAAGGCAAGGAGAGAGGTCCCCTCTTTAGAGAGATCACTTCTTTCACAAATCTTGTTATTTATGAGCACTGATCTCATTCGTGACACCTTCACTCTTATGACCAAATTACTCCCAAAGGCCCCACTTCTAAATATTTCACATAGGGAATAAGAGACTCAATATATGAATTTTGGGAAAACAGAAACTTTAAGTCCATCAGTTCAGTTCAGTTCATTTCAGTTGCTCAGTCGTGTCTGACTCTTTGCAGCCCCACGGACTGCAGCACATCAAGCTTCCCCATCCATCATAAACTCCTAGAGTTTGCTCAGACTCATGTCCATCGAGTCGGAGATGCCATCCAACCATCTCTTGTCCTCTTCTCCTCCTGCCTTCAGTCTTTCCCAGAACCAGGTTTTTTTTCGAATGAGTCAACTGTTTGCATTAGGTGGCCAAAGTATTGGAGTTTCAGCCTCAGCATCAGTCCTTCCAATAAATACTCAGGACTGGTCTCCTTTAGGATGGACTGGTTGAATCTCCTTGAAGTCCAAGGGACTCTCAAAAGTCTTCTCCAACACCACAGTTCAAAAGCATAAATTCTTTGGTGCTCAGCTTTCTTTATAGTCCAACTCTCATATCCATACATGACTACTGGAAAAACCATAGCTTTGACTAGATGGACCTTTGTCAGCAAAGTAATGTCTCTGCTTTTTAATATGTCTAGGTTTGTCATAGGCTTTCTTCCAAGGAGCAAGCGTCTTTGAATTTCATGGCTGCAGTCATCATCTGCAGTGATTTTGGAGCCCAAGAAAATAAAGCTTGTCACTGTTTCCATTCTTTCCATTGGAAATAAAGCTATGAAACATTCCAAAATGGAAATAAAATCTTACAATATGGAAATAAGTGATAGCAACCCTTTATATTGAGCTTATTATAAGGACTAAATGAATTTATTAAAAGTGTTATACGTAGTGCTCTCCCTAGAGAAAATAATACCTGTCATCATCATCATCAATGTCGCCTTCAGAGTTGCTGCCATCATCATAGCCATGGTCACCACCGTCGTCACAGCCATGGTCACCACCGTTGTCATGGCCATGGTCACCACCGTCATCATAGCCATCGTCACCATCGTCATCATCATTTTTAGGTTTTAACTAACACTCTCCACATCCAACCTACGGACGTTAGCTAGATTTCCAAATATATTTTTAATATTTCAAATTTACCCATCCTCTTTTTCTCTGACACAACTCTATTCAGGCCAAGATAACCTGTTAACTTGGATTATTGTAATAGCCTCTAGTTGACCTTGCCAGTTGTTTTCTTATTGTCTTCTAGTTCTCCAGTGAAGAAAACAAATTTCCAACATGTCAATAGTTTGTCTTTTAATAACTTTATTGCAATTTAGAGTAACATTAAAAGTCCTTACCATGTCTTAAAGTTTCCCTGGTGGCTCAGAGGTTAAAGCGTCTGCCTGCAATGCCGGAGACCTGGGTTTGATCCCTGGGTTGGGAAGATCCCCTGGAGAAGGGAATGGCAACCCACTCCAGTACTCTTGCCTGGAGAATCCCATGGACGGAGGAGCCTGGTGGGCTACAGTCCATGGGGTCGCGAAGAGTTGGACACGACTGAGTGACTTCACTTTCACCATGTCTTAAAAGTCTTATATGCAATGGCCATACACCAACTCTACAACTTCATGTTATTCCACTTTCTACTTGGTTCGTTTGGAGAATCATCTTTTTTGGGTTGTTTTTAAAATGTTTTTGAGCATGCCTAGCCATTTCTTGCCTCAAGATTTTTCATGTATTTTTATCAGTCTGTCTTCTGTGTATCATATTTGTCTTTTGATTAAATAGTTTTAAATATTCCCCATGAAAATGAGAGTGTAGTTATATACCAGTCAGCAGATAATGATTACCCATATTGCTCTGTAGTGTCCAAGGTTAATATTTAGTTTCCATAGAGTCAGTTTTCAAATATAAACTTTGCATGTTGCCATGCAAGTGTAGCTATGAAATCTTCCAAAAAAAAAGATAATAAAAAAGAAGGATCAGGAGAAGAAGAAATAAAAAATACAGACAATGAATGAAGCAAGTCTCTACAAAGAACCGGAGAAGGAAATGGCAACCCACTCCAGTATTCCTGCCTGGAGAATCCATGGGCGGAGGAACCTGGAGGGCTACAGTCCATGAGGTCACAAGAATCAGCCATGACTCAGCCCAACAGAACTACTACGAACAATATCTGCACTGTTTAAATGTTAATGTATAGCAAAGTAATTTATATTTACATGTTATTAACATTAATTAAATGTAAAAGTTAATATATAGTCATAAATATAATTTAACTTTGAGTATATTATGTAAATACATATTTTAAATATACATATATATATGTATGTATATGTACTTAAAATGCCTTATTCTCAATATCAAGGAGGAAATGATGAAGTCAATTTTATTTTTAATATGAAGGTGTTCTTCTTTTCTGAGTGGTATTTAAGTAACTTTTCCTGTAGAACCGTTATATACTAATAAAAATAATAATAAATCAATCACCAGAGACCAAAACCTCAAATGCAGCAACTGTTCTAACTAGATCCAATTGTCTCCAATTATACCTATTTTAACAAGATGAACCAGTATAGGTTGACTGAAGATTCCTGCCAAATATGAGAATGTATATATGTAAATAAGAACTCACCATTAGCTCAGTATATAGTTGCCTAATTTCTATTGTAGAAAATGGTTTCATTGTCTTAAAGAATTTGCTTCCAAAATTTCTATACATCAAATAATAATAATAATAATAAATTGAATTCTTTGCAACAAGATATAGTAATTTCAGGAGAAACTTTTCTGAAATTATATAGAATGGTATTTATGTAGATTGTAAAACAAAATTTTCTCAGCAGTTGTTTAGCCTACAGTGATATAAACAGATAAATTTTGGAAGAAAACCTAACATTTAAAACAAAGCAAGTAATGCCTCATTCTGTTTCTTGGCTTTGTATAGTTTTCTATTCATCACACACTTTGGCAGATAATACGTGTAGTTTAGCGAGTTTGTACTGATTCACACTGTATTTATTTTCTTTTTTTCTTTAGCAGTAGAATTTTATCATCCTTTGATTAGATGAACAGAGAAATCTAACGCTAATTAAAAGCTACACACATTTGTGAGGTTCTTTTGAGTTCACTGAAGCACAAAATAACGCTTCTAAAAAGACAGTCCAGAAATCAATAGCACCAAATACGGCGTATCAGATTATCTGCACAGCCTCCGCCTAATTTCAGAACCTGACAGGACACGTGTATGTATCATCGCGTTGGCACAAAATAGTGACTTACCCAGACATTCATGCTGACTTAAGAAAAAGGACACAGAGACACATATAACATATAAATGAGGAATTCAAACCAGAACAAGCTTAAGCAAGACTGAAGGGCACTACGTGAAGGAAAGCTATGTGTTACATTAAAAGTGAGAGCGCTGGCGGAAATACTGAGACATCACGCGCTGCTCAGAAGCAACAGTGTCCTGAAATAAAGGAAAACGTGTGCCCTTTTGGAAGTCAGAGCCGTATTCCCATTGCAATCGTTGATTTAGTGTCAACAAAAGCACATCAGCTGTCACAGTAAACTAACGATGTTAATTTGGATTTTATTATTTGTTTAGCTGTGTTAGCACTTAATTTATAAATTCTTTTGACTTTACAGCTTCCTATAAGCTGTAAGTAAATTAGTTGAGACACTTTGTTTATGCTTGTACTACTTAACTAACATTATAGTAAAAATATACAAGTCAACAGTGAAGGTTAAGAAACACCATGAATTCTCAAAAAATACAAAGCTGAAGTACTTGTTACGACATCTTATTCATGCACATGAAAATCAAGCACATTTGCAAGTAACCAAGCATCTTCATACTTTCCCCTTCATCTTTCTTACTTTAATTAAACTTTTTATTTTGAGAAACTTGTAGTTTCACATGGAGTAATAAAAAATAATATTTGAAGTTCTAGTTTTCCTCAATAATAATATATTGCTAAGCTATAATACAATATCTAAGCCAGAATACAGGCATTGATATAGCCGAGGCATAGAATAATTCCTTCATGACACTCAGTCATGTTTCCCTTTCTTAGCTTAACCAACTTCTCTTCCACCTTTGGCCCATCTCCCTTAGCTCCTGGCAACCATTAAAATGGTTGACACTTTTAAAAATGAACTTGTCATTTCAAAATGCTGCATAAATGAAATCACAGGTATGTAACCACTTAGATGGGCTGTACTCAGCTCAGCTCAGTTTGGTTCAGCTGCTCAGCGCGTGTATATATGCATATTTACATACGCATATGTGTAGCGTACTTATCCATTCTTCTGTTAATGGATGCTTCGGTTGGTTGCTTCCATATCTTAGCTGTAAATAATGCTACTATAGACATTGGAGTTGTGTGTATCTTTTCAGGTTAATGTTTTCATTGTCTTCAGATATCTATCTAGCAGGAAATTGCTGGAGTATGTGTTAGTTCTATTTTCATTTTTTTTTTTTTTGAGGAACCTCTGTATTGTTTTGCATATGGCTGAACCAATTTACTTTCCCATCAACAGTGTACAAATGTTCCCTTTTCCCCACATCCTTTCAAACATTTGTTACTTGTAGACTTTTGGATGCTGGCCATTCTAACAATTGTGAGGTGATATCTCATTGTGGTTTTGATTTGCATCTCTCTAGATAATTAACAATATTGAATATCTTTTCATGTGCCTGCTAGCCATCTGTACGTCTGTCTCCTTGGGAAAATATCAGCTCAAGTCTTTTGCCCATCTTTTAATTGTTTGATTTTTTTTAATATTAAGTCATATGAGCTGTTTTAACATTTTAGATATTAACCTCTTATTGGTCGTATCATTCACAAATCTTTTCCTCCATCCAGTAGGCTGTCTTTTCATTTTTTGTCAAAGGTTTCCTTTGCTGTGCAAAATCTTTTAAATTTAATTAAGTCCCATTTGTTTATTTTTGCCTTTATGCCAAAGATTGCTGTGCCTGTATTCTCTTCTAGGAGTTTTATGGCTTTGGGTCTTAAATTTAGGCCTTCAATCCATTTTGGGTTTATTTTTGTGTGTGGTGTGAGGAAATCTTTTAGTCTCATTCTTTTACATGTAGTTGCCCAGTTTTCCCAGCAGCACTTATTAAAGAGACTGACTTTTCCCTGTTGTATATTCTTGCCACTTTTGTCAAAGGTTAATTGCCCTCAAGTGGTGGGTTTATTTCCAGGCTCTCTTTTTTACTTAATTGATCTATGTATCTGTGTTTGTGCCCCTATCATGCTGTTTTTGGATAGTATGGCTATTTTTAAAACATTAATTATTCCAGTTCAAGAGCAAAAGATTTCTTTCCATGTCTTTGTATCATTTTCAAATTTCCTTCATCAATGTTTCATAGTTTTCAATATATAGGTATTTCACCTCCTTGGTTAAGTTTGTTCCTAGGGATTTTATTCTTTTTTTGATGTGATTATAAATGAAATCATTTCCTTAATTTTTATTTCTGATTCTGAATCACTAGTGTGTAGAAAAGTAACAGGCTTCTGTATATTAATCTTGTGTCCTGCAACTTTAATGAATTCAGTTGCTAGTTCTAGTGGAATTTTACTAGAGACTTCAGAGCTTGCTTTATAGAGAATCATGTCTTCTGGAAATAGTGAGTTTTACTTCTTCCCTTCCAATCTATATGACTTTTATTTCTTTTTCTTGAATGCTATGCTTAGGACTTCCAATACTGTGTTAAATAGAAGTGACAAGAGTGGGCATCCTTGTCTTATTCCTAATTTTAGAGGAAAAGCTTTTTAGCTTTTCAACAGAGAGTATAAAGTTAGCCATGGATCTGTCATAAATCGCCTTTATTATGTCGAGATGTGTTTCCTCCATACCTGAGAGGGTTGATGAAAGTTGGGGTTTTTTTTAAATCATGAATGGATGTTGAATTTTGTTGAATGCTTTTATCATGAGTTTTGTTGTTGTTGTTTTTTTTTTAAAGTAGTACTAGCATCTCCGTCACATTTTTGTTATTTCTTGATTGTCTTACTTCATTTAGTTTGAGCTTGCTATCTAGTTATGTTCAGTTTGAGGCTCTTCACGTAACTAGACTTTTTCTATCAGAATTTGGATTCTTTTGTACTATGTTTTGAGACACTGGATCTCATTTAACCTTTATGTTTTAGCTCTCTTTCCCTGAAAGTGTTCCCCAGGGAGGGAATTATTGCTAATTTTTGCCATTTGTGCTGGAAGTCCAGTTTCTCCACTCTTACTGTGACCGCTGAGTAGGGGTAGGAGTTCTGACTCCCACTCGGGCTCCCATGTTAAATCTCTGGGTGGGAGGGGTCGAATGTTTCAGACTCTTGCCCACATAGCTTACACTGACATCATGGGTGGGTAGCTTACTACTGCTGGCTGAGGGTCAAAATCTTGAATGTTAATTAAGCCTCCTCTGACACCACCCTAATGAAGTGGATAAGGAAAAGTCTCACCACTGACCAATCAGCATAAGAATTCAGGCTCCCCATGCGTTCTCCATTGGCACTGCAGAGGAGTAGAGGCTCATTACTGGCTGGTGGAAAAGATAGCCCTGGCTCCCTGCTTGGCCTTTTCTGGTACTACATAGTCGGGGAAGTTGGAGGACTATGTTACAACCTAATAGGGTGGACATCTGGGCTTCGCAGTCAGTCTTTGTTGATGTGGGTATTGAAGGGAAAAAACAAAAAAAATTTTTGTGGTGTTTGGTTGGAGCAGAATGATTTTCATCCAAGATATTTATTAAGGCTACCTCTTCCCTGGTCATTTGATTAGAGAGAGCAAGCTTTGGGGAAACATTTTCACCTTCACTCAGTAGTATTTCTAGGATGCCAGATACTTCAGCTGTAGGGGAATATAACTCACAATCATGTCCTTCCTTGGCTCCTCCAGTCTTTAGATGTTGTTCTGCCTTTTCGTCTCCACCTTTCAGAGTTTTTTCTTTTTTTTAATTTGTTTTTAATTGGAGGATCCTTGCTTACAGTATGGTGTTGGTTTCTCCCATACATCAACAAGAATCAGCTATAAGTATACACGTCTATCCCACCTTCTACTTCTCCCACTGTCTCCACAAGTCTGTTTTACATGTAACATCCAGGGTTTTTACTTGTAATCTTAGCAGGAAAAATTAGAAATCATGTCTACTGCAACTTTTCAGAGATTGAACCTTCCCTTTCTTTTTTAAAAAAAAGTAATACAGTAAACTTGTGCAAGTAGTCCTGACAGTCCCAGTAAGTGTGTCTTTCTAGCATTCCTTCTTTCAACGCCATGGTCCAATCAATCTCTTATTGTCTCAAACTTCATTTTACATTTTTCGCATAAATTCAATTGCTCTCCCATCTGAAAAGGACTGGCATCTTCTACCCCAACTATGTTCTAACCATACGTAAAACCTGCTGTTATTGCCTAATAAGACCACCAATTTTTTAACCTGGATTCCTCCCATTTAGTATTTGTTTGCTTGTTTTTGTTTACTCGTCTGACGCCTTTCTGTTGCATCTTGTCTTCCAGCACTGCTTTTCCATTTGAGTCAAATCTTGCCTGGTAAAACTAACTCTAATGCTATGTGTGACAGAATCTCAATTCTTTAATCAGCTGCTGCTGATTTTAAGAAATGCATAGATCCACACCATCTCAAAGGATGAAGCTTTCCAGAAAGGAAGACAAAGAGGTTATCCTCTGGTAGTAAACCCTGAACTAGATTTATGGGACTCGACTAATTTTTATACTTTCTGACCTCAGAGACTTAGCCCTTTCTTCTTGACTTCTGGGCCTTTAAATTTTGATTTGCTTTTGACCAAACAGGCTCACTCACTGAGTTAATTCAGCTTTTAGTAAACATTGATATGAGCACAACTTAGTCCATGTTATGTTCTTTCCAAAACACTTTTTCCCACAACTTAACTATCCTCAGCCAAGCGATGAAAGGGCTTTGTTTTGATTATTAAATCACAGCTCTGGAAACCCTATATTCTGCTAATCCTTCTTTAAACTAGTTGTTTTATGAGGTATAGTGAATGTACTTAGAAAAGTTAAAAACATTTTTACTGAAATGCAGGGAATTATTGTCATCAGGAGTTATTATAATTTACTACCAATTATGTTTATGGAATTCAGATCTAGAAAATGCCTGATGATTCTCATGGAAGATGGTATACACTTAGCCCTTTTGGGATGAGATGGGCATAAAATGCATATTTCTCCAGTAGTCTCATTTATTAGCATTCATGTAATACATATGTATATATTTATATAAACTGCACATTTTCTTATAGAATGATATAGCTTGTACTATTTTCTGATGACATATATTTGCATTAAGTAAATCTATATTCTCATGGTTTTGGGAAAGACTAGAAAAGTCAGCCAATAAAAGCAAGAAAAAGTGAAATATTTTTGTACACTGCCTAGATTATGATAAGCGATGGTATGTAAGGTACTACTCTATTCCAAATATAATCTGTACATGTCCCACATTTGACGAGAATTCTCTTTTTACACTAGTACTTAAGGGTGCCACAAGGCAGAATACATCTGAAATAACCTGTCTATTCATTTTTTTTATTTTGTTTCCCTTCTATGAGGAAGGAGGAAGAGCAGGAGAGAAGATGTAGTAGAAAGCCATTGTTTTTTCCTGCTCCACTTTCTTTTTTTTTCATTTAAAACACAGAGCACTTGTTTTCTTTTGGAAATCTCCCTACTTTATTATTAATATTTTGTACCCAGGATGGCCACTCAGCCCACTTATGGCCCATCAGCACACTCACGCTTCAGCTGTCCATTCTAACCACTCTAACCAGAGTGGCCGACCACGCAACGGTCTTGAGACCCAGATCAGCAAATAAGTTTCAGATTTTTCGTTGAAAATAATGAGAAAGTGATAAATAAGCATATGAAAAAGAAGAATCACAGACTAGTGACTATGAGCACAGACTCCAAACCAGATTGCCCACCTCCAAAGTTTACATCCTCATGGGCACATTTCTTAACCTCTGTGTCCAGATTCCAAGTGACAAACTGCGGGTAACAACAGTGCCTACCTCATAGATATTAGTAAATGAGTTAGTGTGCCCAAAGTGCTTAGAATAGGTGTTTGTTTTATTATTTTTTACTGACATTTTGCTAGGCTGGTAGGACATAAATATGCTAACAGCCATTTTGCCGTAAACACCCATTAGAGAATAAACCCAGCAGAAACATTGCGTATCGTCAGGAGAGTTAACAGTCAGCATCGTCTGATCGCCTGAATCTCGCTCCACTTGATTCATACAATGTGCGCTTCTCTGTTACCTAAACCGGTGCACTCTCTGTCTGTCCACTGCAAGGGAAGGAGCCCTGAGAAACACAGGAAGAGAAGGGACTAAGCTTGTCTGAGCAGTCTGTTTAAGATCCAAAGAGGAGCAGCAAAATAAGACTCTCTTAAAGAGGAGTTCCATGCTGTACTATATTCGGGCAACTCATTCAAAAAGTTCTTATAAAGTGCTTATTATGTATCATGCAGAGAGTAAGCACTTAAGATGCCAAAGAAAGATTTCTCCTCACATTAGAGGAGGTGACTACCCAACGGGGAGATAAGTGTATTGGTCAGCTCAGGCTGTCATAACAGAATCTGACAGACTGGAATGGCTTAAATAAGAGAAATATATCTTCTCACCGTTGTAGAAACTGAAAATCCAAGCTCAAGGTGCCAGAAATTCAGGTTTTTTTTTTTTTATCATTGTTTTGAGATATAATTGAAGTATAACACTTTACATAGTACACACTATGTAAGTTTCAGGCATACACAACATGATTCAATATATGTGCAAAATCATCATCACAATATTTTGTAATATATATTACAAAATAATCACTACAATAAGTCTACCTAATATCTATTGGCAAACAGTGACATTTTTTTCCCTTGTGATGAGAACATCTAAAATCTACTCTTAGCAACTTTCAAATATACAATTCAGTATTATTAACTGTAATCAGGATGCTGAGCTTTATAGCTGCATATTAGGTTTTTTGTGAAGATCCTATTCCTGGCTTGCAGATGGCTTATTTTTCATTGTCCTCACATGAGACACACACAGAGAACTGATACCTGTTGCTCATCTTATAAGGATATTTCTCTTATCAAATTAGAACACCACCTTTATGACCTAATTTCATCCTAATTACCTCTCTAAAGGCCTAAATCTCCAAATTTGGTCACATTGTTGATTAAGCCTTCAACATACAAATTTTGGGGTGAGGGCCCATAAATCAGTTCATAACAGTAAGTAACAAAGCTACTTGAGTTCAGAGAAATACCGGTTGAATAATGAATCATTGTGTTTTCTAAAATGGTCTGTTTATTCAGTGAAATAGAATTCTTGATGACAAATGCACTTAGAAGCATCTTCTCATAAGCAAATGACTAATACAAAAATATACACTGTGAAGATAATTCTTAATGAAAATAATTCTTCCATTCTAAAAGGCATTTTGCTGGAAAAAAATGTTTAGTTTGAAAGATACATTGAAAAGTATATATACATATATCACATTTATAAAATGAACTATGCATACTGACATACAGTGATTAAATTATAATCTATTGGAGCATGCTTGAGCCTAGCTTGTGTTTGCTAACTTTACCAAGTCATCCTGCTGATTTGTTGATGAATGCAATAAAAAAACAGAAAAATCAACCAAAACAGAAACTTGACATGCTACAAACTTAATATAAATAAGCAAAAGACCTATTCATTGATCTAACAACAGACTGAGTTGACAAATGATTGAATCAGTTGATTGATTTAAGCCTTAGTAATTCCAAACACTGAGCAACACTTACAAGGTCAAGTTGGTGATAGAAACACGTGGGTTCCAGATGAAAACTGCTGCTAGGTGAGTTTTGCCAAATGCTAACAAACAACAAGTAACTCTCTAGACACTTTTTCAGTTCAGTTCAGTTCAGTCGCTCAGTCATGTCCGACTCTTTGCGACCCCATGAATCGCAGCATGCCAGGCCTCCCTGTCCATCACCAACTCCTGGAGTTCACCCAGACCCACGCCCATGGAGTCAGTGACGCCACCCAGCCATCTCATCCTCTGTCGTCCCCTTCTCCTCCTGCCCCCAATCCCTCCCACCATCAGAGTCTTTTCCAATGAGTCAACTCTTTGCATAAGGTGGCCAAAGTACTGGAGCTTCAGCTTCAGCATCATTCCTTCCAAAGAAATCCCAGGGTTGATCTCCTTCAGAATGGACTGGCTGGATCTCCTTGCAGTCCAAGGGACTCTCAAGAGTCTTCTCCAACACCACAGTTCAAAAGCATGAATTCTTTGGTGCTCGCCTTCTTCATAGTCCAACTCTCACATCCATACATGACTAGTGGAAAAACCATAGCCTTGACTAGACGGACCTTAGTCGGCAAAGTAATGTCTCTGCTTTTGAATATGCTGTCTAGGTTGGTCATAACTTTTCTTCCAAGGAGTAAGTGCCTTTTAATTTCATGACTGCAGTCACCATCTGCAGTGATTTTGGAGCCCAGAAAAATAAAGTCTGACACTGTTTCCGCTGTTTCCCCATCTATTTGCCATGAAGTGATGGGACTGGATGCCATGATCTTTGTTTTCTGAATGTTGAGCTTTAAGCCAACTTTTTCACTCTCCTCTTTCACTTTCATCAAGAGGCTCTTTAGTTCCTCTTCACTTTCTGCCATAAGGGTGGTGTCATCTGTGTAACATTAATTTGATTTTCACTACAAATTTAAGTGGTGGGTATTATTGCCTCTACTTTGTAGATGAGGAAACTAGGTGAGAGTTTCCCTCTCGGGACTTAGCCGTAGATCAGCGGCATCTCAGCCGGAGCAGGTGAGACTGAATCCTACACCTTGCTCTTTCCACTTCCACATGCACTGCGCTAGAGAGGAACAAATATGAACTATTCTTGTGTCTGCTGACATGTGTGGCTAAGATGGGGATGCAGAGCCGTGACGGATCAAAGAACCTCACGATACTGTGCTCAGTACCCACTGATTAGGCTTTAGTTTTCACAAAGTGAAATGCATGGTCTTTTATTTAATGGTTTATTTTCACAATTTTTAAAATGCTATCATGTGCTTGATTTTAAAAAGCAAAACAGATTTTAGAAGCCTCACTTATGCGGAAACAAACAACAATGACAAAAATACCAATTATCTGCTTCGCTTCTCTCCAGTCTGCAGTCCCACTCTCCAGAGGCAACAGTTCTATGCAATTTTAGCTTTGTCCTTTGTTACTTAACACATTTCTGAATAATGTGTTTACGCTGCTGTTTCTTGATTCAATTATTTAGACATTAGCTATCAGCTCCCTGTGCTGTTCTATGAGGAGTTAGCCCTCTGCACACCTCCCACCACTCCCATTTCTTCTACATATAATTAAAAATCTCTGTTCGATCTGATGACTATAATTATGTCTCATTCTTAAGTCATATAGTGAGGAATAAGTATATTTTTCTTTCTTGTGCAATTCTCGTGTTGTTTTGCTTTGCTTCATGTTAACTTCTGTATTGTTTTAACTCTGTAAAAGTTAGCAGGGTGCTGGCTTTTCTGCATTTTGCTGGGGAGTATCCTCCTGGGGGCCTCCACTGACCTGCTGCAGTCAATATCGTGTATGTTAGTCTCTCAGTCATGTCTGACTCTTTGCGACCCCATGGAATGTAGCCCACCAGGCTGCTTTGTGCATGGAATTCTCCAGGCAAGAAAATTGGAGTGGGCTGCCATTCTCCTCTCCAGGGAACCATCTCTATCCTGGGGTTGAACCCAGGTTTCCCGCACTGCAGGCAGATTTTTTTTTTTAACCATCTGAGCCACCAGGGAAGCCCTGCAGTCAAAAGTAATGGATTTCTAGCATGCTGTGCTGGAACTTCTCTGCCTTTTCCCTGGATCAGATGCTCTTTTTCCGAACTCCCAGATGACCTTCATGTTGCTGAAGCACATGTATCAGTAGCTTCTTGGGAGAGGGGGAAAGGGTTTGAATGCAAGAGATATATTATTTGAGACCAAGTTTCCTAAATGGCTCAGTGGTCAAGAATCTACCTGCAATGCAGGAGACACAGGAGTCGCGGGTTCTATACCTGGTTTGGGAAGGTCCCCTGGAGGAGGAAATGGCAACCTACTCCAGTATTCTTGCCTGGAAAATTCCATGGACAGAGGAGTGTGGTAGGCTATAGTCCGCATGTCCCAAAGAGCTGGACATGACAGAATAAACTCACACACACACCAAGTCAGAAAAACACCTCGACTGTTCCCCTACAGTGGTGATTTTTACAGTCCCTCCTCCAGACACATACGCACACACACACACACACACACACCCATCCTCTGCCTGCCTTTGTCTGCGGAAATGGGCGATAATAAGTTCAATCAGAGAAGTGAGAAATGTGAAAGTAAAGGAAAACACTCCAAGAAGACTAAATAATGATAACAAATCATAAAAGTTTAGCATAGTCAGGGACCTTTAGTTCCTCTTCCTGGGCTAGAGACAGTATTCTCAGCCATATTCTGTGAGCCGTGTTATAGATGCTGGAACCGCCACCAGGTGGAAGAGGTTAACTTTGTGATGGCCAGAGTCGCCATGACATCAGTCCAGTCGCTCAGTCATGTCCGACTCTTTGCGACCCCACGAATCACGGCATGCCAGGCCTCCCTGTCCATCACCATCTCCCGGAGTTCACTCAGACTCACATCCAGTGAGTCAGTGATGCCATCCAGCCATTTCATCCTCGGTCATCCCCTTCTCCTCCTGCCCCCAATCCCTCCAAGTATCAGGGTCTTTTCCAATGAGTCAACTCTTCGCATGAGGTGGCCAAAGTACTGGAGTTTCAGTTTCAGCATCAGTCCTTCCAAAGAAATCCCGGGGTTGATCTCCTTCAGAATGGACTGGTTGGATCTCCTTGCAGTCCAAGGGACTCTCAAGAGTCTTCTCCAACACCACAGCTCAAAAGCATCAATTCTTCGGTGCTCAGCCTTCTTCACAGTCCAACTCTCACATCCATATATGACTAGTGGAAAAACTATAGCCTTGACTAGACGGACCTTAGTCAGCAAAGTAATGTCTCTGCTTTTGAATATGCTGTCTAGGTTGGTCATAACTTTTCTTCCAAGGAGTAAGCATCTTTTAATTTCATGGCTGCAATCGCCATCTGCAGTGATTTTGGAGCCCCCCAAAATTAAGGCTGACATTGTTTCCACTGTCTCCCCATCTATTTTCCATGAAGTGATGGGACCAGATGCCATGATCTTGGTTTTCTGAATGTTGAGCTTGAAGCCAACTTTTTCACTCTCCTCTTTCACTTTCATCAAGAGGCTCTTTAGTTCCTCTTCACTTTCTGCCTTAAGGGTGGTGTCATCTGCATATCTGAAGTTATTGATATTTCTCCTGGCAATCTTGATTCCCGCTTGTGCCTCTTCCAGCCCAGCATTTCTCATGATGTACTCTGCATAGAAGTTAAATAAGCAGGGTGACAATATACAGCCTTGACGTACTCCTTTTCCTATTTGGAACCAGTCTGTTGTTCCATGTCCAGTTCTAACTGTTGCTTCCTGACCTGCATACAGATTTCTCAGGAGGCAGGTCAGGTGGTCTGGTATTCCCATCTCTTTCAGAATTGTCCACAGTTTAGTGATCCACATAGTCAAAGGATTTGGCATAGTCAATAAAGCAGAAATAGATGTTTTTCTGGAACTCTCTTGCTTTTTCCATGATCCAGCGGATGTTGGCAATTTGATCTCTGGTTCCTCT
>SJXQ01006900.1:90133-110631 GCA_006408695.1 Aepyceros melampus | reverse complement strand
AATTTGATCTCTGGCTCCTCTGCCTTTCCTAAAACCAGCTGAAACAGCTAGAAAGTTATAGTTCACATATTGCTGAAGCCTGGCTTGGAGAATTTTGAGCATTACTTTACTAGCGTGTGAGATGAGTGCAATTGACATAAGCTGCCACAATTCCAAGGTTTTACCTCAAGGAAATGGGAACAAACAGTCCCTGGAACTAAAGATTAACTGTACTTAAATCAATGATGATGATACTGATCAGATCACCGATAACCAACTTGAAGATGATGCTCAGAGCTGACTGTGCTGTTTCTGCAGGTAGCTCTCCCTTCAGCTATGAAAGTTCTTGCCCACTGGTTGTGCGAGGTACTTAGCCTTTGCAGAGAAATTCCCCACTTCCCTGCCCACCTTTGGTTGCCAGTGATTAAAATAAAGCAAACTTTCCTTTCTACCAACCTTGCCTCTCCGCTGGTTTTTGAGCAGATGAATCTCCACTTTCTTGTTGCATGTACATTTCTAGATTGATATCTTTTCCCTTCATAATTTTGGAAGCCATGGTCCACTGGATTCTTTCTTTCAATGTCTTATTTGAGAAGTTTTCTGCCTTTGATTCCAGTCCCTAATAGGATATTTGGCATTTTCCTGAAACTCCAGAATAATTTAGAATTTTTACCTCTGGTCTTTTAAAGTTATATGGCTATGTCCTTATAGTTTGTGTGTGTGTGTGTGTGTGTGTGTGCGCGTGCGCACCTTGTGATGAGTTCCTGATGGATCCTCTTAATTTATAAATACATGTCCTTCTGTTTGTGCTTCCCTGGTGGCTCAGGTGGTAAAGAATCTGCAGGAGACTCAGGTTCAAATTCTGGGTTGGGAAGATCTAGAGAAAGAAACGGCAACCCACTCCAGTATTCTTGCCTTGGGAACTCTATGGACAGAGCCTGGAGGGCCACAGTCCATGGGGACCCAAAGAGCTTGGGGAAACTTCTTTTTCTGTAATATTATAACATTTCCTTGCCTCTCTTGCTAGTCTTCTCTATTCCAGAAACTCTATTTTTGGATCAGTCCTCTATTTTATCTTATCGTTTTTTTTACTTACATCACTGTCTTTGGTCACAGGAAAGCCTGCCTTTCTATTTGCCAAATTTTTATTTTTCAAAGGTCATCATGTTTTAAATTTAAAACAATCATTTCTTATTTTTCAATTTTATTAGCTTCTCATTCTTATAAATGAAATGTCTTCTTATCTCTCAGAGAGTGTCAATGACAGTATATTGAAATTTCCTTCTGTTCTCTTCATTATCT
The DNA here is from genome assembly GCA_006408695.1 of Aepyceros melampus. NCBI lineage: Eukaryota > Metazoa > Chordata > Mammalia > Artiodactyla > Bovidae > Aepyceros > Aepyceros melampus. The sequence continues at coordinate 109,350 of SJXQ01006900.1, read as the reverse complement.
CTGAGATACCATTCTCTGTCTCTTTGTATTAAACTCTGAATTCCTACTGGAGCCTTTCTTCAAACACCCTGCTAATTTTTTGTGTGTGCATTTGTCTCAGAGTGTAAAACAAAAACACTAATTTGGCTGACACTTTTGACTGATGGGGTAGTCAAGTGTTTAGCTGGATTTTCTTTAGAAAATGCAAATTACTACATTATAGCTTATAATGCAGAGAAGGCAATGGCACCCCACTCCAGTACTCTTGCCTGGAAAATCCCATGGACGGAGGAGCCTGGTAGGCTGCAGTCCACGGGGTCACTAAGAGTCAGACATGACTGAGCGACTTCACTTTCACTTTTCACTTTCATGCACTGGAGAAGGAAATGGCAACCCACTCCAGTGTTCTTGCCTGGAGAATCCCAGGGACGGGGGAGCCTGGTGGGCTGCCATCTATGGGGTCACACAGAGTCGGACACGACTGAAGCAACTTAGCAGCAGCAGCAGCAGCAGCAGCTTATAATGAGGCTTCGCTGAGCATTGAAGACTTGATGGTTTTGAACTGTGGTGTTGGAGAAGATTCTTGAGAGTCCTTTGGACTGCAAGGAGATCCAACCAGTCAGTCCTAAAGGAAATCGGCCCTGAATATGTATTGGAAGAACTGATGCTGAAGCTCCAATACTTTGGCCACCTGATGTGAAAAGCTGACTCCATGGAAAAGACCCTGATGCTAGCAAAGATTGAGGGCAGGAGAAGAAGGGGACAACAGAAGATGAGATGGTTGGATGACATCACTGACTCAACGGACTTGAGTTTGAGTAAACTCTGGGAGTTGGTAATGACAGGGAGGCCTGGCATGCTGAAGTCCATGGGGTCGCAGAGTCAGACGTGACTGAGCAACTGAACTGAACTGAATTGAACATTATAACTTTGTCTGGAACTGTTCAATCTTTGTGGAGAAAAACCTTCCACCCTCTTGCACAGGGTAAAAGTGAAAGGGAAGTCGCTCAATCGTGTCCGACTCTTTGCAACCCCATGGACTGTAGCCTGTCAGGCTCCTCAGTCCATGGAATTTTCCAGGCAAGAGTACTGGAGTCGGTTACCATTTCCTTTGCCACAGGGTAGCAACCTTCTTGCACAGAGTAACAACCTTCTATATTCAGTTGGGAAGCTCAGCTTCTTCACGTGTGGTGGTTCTGAGTTCAGAGAGTCTGAATTGATCTAGTGAATGTATCTGGAGTGGGAGCCTAATTGCCTAACTAAATGGTTGGGGCTGGGGATAGAAGGGTCTCATTGTTCTTTGTCTCAACTTTATATTATCCTGTTTTGGTCTTCTGTACCAGCCTATCTTTCTTAGTGTCTGGTGCTTCTATTTCTGAGAGTTGAAGTTCATCATCCTCTCTCTATGAGCACATCGACCTTAGCTATCAACAGTTCTGCCACTGGATTCAAGACTCCTCCCTGTAATATCCATATTCTTATACTATGATATGGGGATTAGATGTTTCCTAGTTTCATCAATGATAATACTTTGGTGCCTGTCTCTTGATTTTCGTTGCTTTGGAGATTACTTTTAAGACACAAATGCTTTGAAGTCTTAGAAGGTATTTTTTTAACCCCTTCTTTCTCAAAACCAAAATTGTCACATTACCAAGGGCAATAAGATATAGTTGTTGAACAAACTTTACCTGAAGCGGGACATCAGACAGTCAGCCATTGTAGCAGGCTGAGTAGCTGGATTGAATGCTTGAAGCCATTGGTTATTTGTTGTATTCATGAAGGGGCATTATTATGGGTTTCAGAGAGATGTAATAACTTTGAGGAGTAATGTTTTCTCTGAAAAAAAAACTTGCCATTCTATTTGGTGAAGTTAGAGTTTCTCCTGTTGTACAACATACAACTGTAAACTTAAGTGAAAAGTTTAGTGCAGAATGTCTCTATTCTCTGTCCAGAACAGCACAAAATTAAAGTGTTCCCCCAGCTGAATTCTTACCTAGAGTCTTTGGACACAAATGCACTTCCAAGCTCATTCATGCTTTGCTAGAGTTCAGTTCTCATGATTGTAACCCTGAGATTTTCATTCCCTTGCTGGCTATTGCTTTCAGCTCCAACTTGACAGGTGGTCCCCTCTATCTTCAAGATAGCAAAAATGCATAAAATCCCTCTCTCATATTTTTAATCTCTGGACTTTTTTTCACATCAGTTCAGTTCATATAAATAGCCAGAAAAAGCTCACAACTTTTCATAGGCTCATCTAATTAAGCCAGGTCCATCCAGATAATCTCTTTACATTAAGATCAGTTCAGTTCAGTTACTCAGTTATGTCCAACTCTTTGCGACCCCATGGAGCGCAGCAGGCCAGGACTCCCTTTTCATCATCAACTCCCAGAGTTTACTCAAACTCATGTGCATTGAGTCGGTGATGCCATCCAACCACCTCATCCTCTGCCGTCCCCTTCTCCTCCTGCCTTCACTCTTTCCCAGCATCAGGATCTTTTCCAATGAGTCAGTTCTTCACATCAGGTGGCCAAAGTATTGCAGTTTCAGCTTCAACATCAGTGCTTCCGGTGAATACTCAGGACTGATTTCCTTTAGGATGGACTGGACTGGTTGGATCTCCTTGCACTCCAAGGGACTCTCAAGAGTCTTCTCCAACACCACAGTTCAAAAGCATCCATTCTTCTGTGCTCAGCTTTCTTTATAGCCCAACTCCCACATCCATACATGACCACTGGAAAAACTATAGCCTTGACTAGATGGACCTTTGCTGGCAAAGTAATGTCTCTGCTTCTTAGTATGCTGCCTAAGTTCTTCCAAGGAGCAAGCATCTTTTAATTTCTTGGCTGCAGTCACCATCTGCAGTGATTTTGGAGCCCAAAAATAAATCAGCCACTGTTTCAGTTTCTTCATCTATTTGCCATGAAGTGATGGGACCAGATGCCATGATTGTAGTTTTCTGAATGTTGAGGTTTAAGTTAATTTTTCACTCTCTTCTTTCACTTTCAAGAGGCTCTTTAGTTCTTCACTTTCTGCCATAAGGGTGGTGTCACCTGCATATCTGAGGTTATTGATATTTCTCCTGGCAATCTTGATTCCAGCTTGTGCTTCATACAGCCCAGCATTTCTCATGATGTACTTTGCATATAAATTAAATAAGTAGGGTGACAATACATAGCCTTGACGTACTCCTTTTCCTATTTGGAACCAGTCTGTTGTTCCATGTCCAGTTCTAACTGTTGCTTCCTGACCTGCATACAGATTTCTCAGGAGGCAGGTCAGGTGGTCTGGTATTCCCATCTCTTTCAGAATTTTCCAGAGTTTTTTTGTGGTCCACACAGTCAAAGGCTTTGGCATAGTCAATAAAGCAGAAGTAATGTTTTTCTGGAGCTTTTGCTTTTTCGATGATCCAGCGGATGTTGGCAATTTGATCTCTGGTTCCTCTGCCTTTTCTAAAACCAGCTTGAACATCTGGAACATCTGGAACATGGATGTGAAGATCAGCTGTGCCGAATACCATGTCTATCATGTGAGTTAAAGCCACCATATGTAGAGCCCCACGGATTATATGTGTCTTTTCCATGAGAGTGTGGGAAATCTTAGGGAGCATTTTAGGATTCTGCCTATCATGACTAATAATACAAAGTCTTTTCTTTTTTCATCCTTCATTAAACATATATTTAGAGCTATATTACACTTATAGAAAAAGTCCCGCCAAATCCCATATCCCATGTGTCCTTCATCCAGCCTCCTCAAATGTTACCATCTTACATAACTAAACACTCAGAACCAGGAAACTGGCCTTGGTAAAAGAGCTGAGTTATCTCTTTGATCCACAAATATTTGGAATTATCAACTCCATGTACCACCCTTTCTTCAAAAGTCCTTACTCGTCTTTCAAGCATTAGCAAAAATTTCCCTCTGGTATGGTTTATGGGCTCAGTTACCATCCTCTGAATACTCCATGCCCATTGTGAATATCTGTGTATAATATAAAATTTACCTGTATTATAGCACTTACACAAATAATTAGAGAACATTGTATCTATTTCATTGATCCATAATGTATGTTTATTCATCATATATTTATTAAGCCTCAATATGCCAGATATGGAACTACTGTAAGTAGAAACCATAGTTATTCACCTTCTGCCTATCCACCCCACTCTCTGTCTGAGTAAATCCTAGTTGTTACTATTCAATAGAATAAATAAGACATAAGTTGAAAGTATTTACAAACACTATGAATAAAAGTCCTTTAAAATGACATCATTACATACTAGCATATATGGTATATACATTTAAAAACATATTTGAAGTTCACGCATGTTTTGCTTCAGTTTCCCACATTAGTGTACAAATTTTATTTGTCTGACATAGGAAGCAAATGGCAAACTGTATAAACACATGGCTTTTAGTCCATGAATATTTTCTTAGACCCTTTTGTAAGAGTAATGAAGCCTTTTCCTTTTTACTTTCAGATGCTAGAATGAATTTTTGGTAGTGATGCTCTGAAATTCATTGACTAGGGTCTTAAAATCCAGGGTTTGGCAGATACCTCTGGAAAGCAAGAACTAATGTGCAGCTGCAGCAGGTACTTCTAGGCATTCCACTCTTTCGTGCACTAGGAAAATGCTGGAATGATGCTGGTCTCCGCCAAGGAAAAGGATGCCCATCAGAGCTCCGCCTTATAAGAGCAGAAGTCCTTATCAGGAAAGACCTTAGCGGAGAAGGACACATAACATATGGAGAACATCACAGGGCCAGCAGGAGAAATTAATGACCCCGTCATAAAATACATTTTCACATGCTCTTAAAACTGTTGTCACACTTCATTGCATAGGCAACTGGACGCGCGTGATGAGGGAAGGTGAGGTCAGCTTCCTAAGCCAGCCTGAGTTATAAGTGGGCAGCTCATTCCTGTAAAGACCCTGGAGCTTAGGGAGCTCTCTGTATCCACTTTGGTCACTTTTGTTAAAAAGAAATAAGTATTGGCCCTTTCACACCAAGAATGGGAAATAAAGGTGCAAAATGATCCTTCTTGGTAGGCACTGCTACCTGGGGTTCCATCTAGATGAGAAAAGCAGAAAAATGAGAAAATTCCCTTTAGGAAAATCAGTTGCTTACTTATGAAGTGTCTGGATTATGGAAGATGCCTTATAGCTTTTGTGAAAGAGAGAATGGATTGACATTTCTAAAAACTAATGTCTTCAAGCATGTATTACATTACCTTTCTGTGCAAAAGTAATCTGCAGACGTTTCTTGGACCTGGATTTTGGACCACCAGTCCACTTCAGGAAAAAGGGCAACTTTTTCTTTTCAGTGATTAGTTAGCGGCCTTGCTAAACATCAGAAAAGCGTGATATTTTTCACTACCTTATAATGCCTGGTTGTAGACTTCACTTTTTTTAAGGAAATTAGATTAAAAAAAGATGATTCCTTAGTCATTTTTTTCTTTGTTTTTGTACCACCTAATAGTTGTTCAGCAATAGTTATTGTTTTTAATATTTTTGATGTGGATTTTTTAAAATCTTTATTGAATTTGTTTCAATATTGCTTCTGTTTTATGCTTTGGTTTTTTTGTCTGCAAGCATGTGGGAACCTAACTCCCTGACTGAGGATCAGACTTGCACCCCTGGCATTGGAAGGGGAAGTATTAATCGCTGGACCATACGGGAAATGCCCATAGTTGTGAACTTAATGCATCCATCCCAGAACCAAAGGAAACGCAGTACGGTAGAAATAACACTGTGTCGGAAATTAGAAATATTTGTGTCAATAGCTGCATCTACCTTGCTGTGCCACCCTGAACCATGATCCCATCTTTCACAGTTTAAAGATTTTCATTAGGGTACAGCTGGTTTACAATGTTGCCCTGGTTTCAAGGGTATAGCAGGGCGAATCAGTTATACACATACACGTACCCACTTTTTTTTAGATTATTTTTCCATAAAATCATTACAGAGTATTGATCGAGTAGAGCTCCCAGGACTATCCAGGAGGTCCTTATCAGTTATCGATTTTATACATCGTAGTGTGTGTATGTCAGCCCCAGTCATCTTTACCTCGTATTTCAAAGTGAGAGAATTAGACAAGATAACTCTAGACTTCCTTCTTTCTCCAAAATTCTATGATTCTCAAGGTCATCAGCTAATAGCAATTTCTTTAGAAGGTTTTATATGCTAAAAGTGTCATAAAGAATAAAATGGAAATGACAAATTCTGAGCATCACCGCTTCATAACATGTTCTTTATTTCAGGATTCTTTATGAGCACTCTGTTTTTCGTAAACTGCAGACTGTTGCGTCAGAAAGCGTTCCTAGTTCAAGAGCTGAATGCTCGCCTTGTCTTACATGGATTGCAACCAGTGCAACTGGCCTGGCACGTAATTGATCACTGCAGAGGAGGTGGTGAAACCAGAGGAAAGGGATAAGCTCCCTTTATGCATTCCAAGCTTTAACAGCTTTTGCTTTTTGCATCTCCTCTCAGACTTTTCTCCTTTGCTCATTGAAGACTCCATTTCCTGAACCTAATCTTAGAGATATCTGCATTCACCTGTTACAAGACCATATAAATACTGCAAGGTCATGTTATAGGCAGCCAAAGCACAAGTTGACAGGTTGAAAAATCAAAAAGTGATTTCACAGACCAATGTATAGTTAATTGCACCATTACTGTGCACTTTACAAAATCTCCTGACATGAAAATACGAATAATAAAGGAACAATGGGGGAAAGTGTTTGCACTTTATTAGCCTGCTATCATGGGCTACTCTGGTAGCTCAGCTGGTAAAGAATCCACCCGCAATGCAGGAGACCCCTGTTTGATTCCTAGGTTGGGAAGATCCACTGGAGAAGGGATAGGCTACCCACTCCAGTATTTTGGGGGTTTCCCTGGTGGCTCAGAAAGTAAAGAATCTGCTTGCAATGCAGGATATCTGGATTAGATCTCTATGTTGGGAAGATGCCCTGGAGGAAGCATGGCAACCCACTCCAGTATTCTTACCTGGAGAATCCTCATGGACAGAGGAGCCTGGTGGGCTACAGTCCATGGGGTAACAAAGAGTATGATACGACTGAGACTAACCTCAGCTATACTATTTTCTTAAAGTACAAGTGGAATGCATTACCTGTTTCTGCACCCACAAATACCACACATTTGAGGGCACAAGATAGTTCTCCAGGGTATTTCAGAATTTTATAGGTCCTAAAATAAAGTGAGAAAATCTTCTAGCTAGTTTCCTTATTTCAAAAATTTTAACAGCCATGAATATAAAACATATAAAATGAAAAATACAGATGACCAAATAAATTAATAGAATTTATTCCCACAAGTGCGTAAAAGCCTGCAAATTAGAAAAGAAATCTCTACAGATATTTATTTTATTTATTTTTGGTCAAAACTACAGTTAGAACTAGACATGGAACAACAGACTGGTTCCAAATAGGAAAAGGAGTAAGTCAAGGCTGTATTTTGTCACCCTGCTTATTTAACTTCTATGCAGAGTACATCATGAGAAATGCTGGACTGGAAGAAACACAAGCTGGAATCAAGATTGCTGGGAGAAATATCAGTAACTTCAGATATGCAGATGACACCACCTTTATGGCAGAAAGTTAAGAGGAACTAAAAAGCCTCTTGATGAAAGTGAAAGAGGAGAGTGAAAAAGTTGGCTTCAAGCTCAACATTCAGAAAACGAAGATCATGGCCTCTGGTCCTGTCACTTCATGGGAAATAGATGGGGAAACAGTGGAAACAGTGTCAGACTTTATTTTGGGGGGCTCCAAAATCAATGCAGATGGTGCCTGCAGCCATAAAATTAAAAGCTGCTTACTCCTTGGAAGGAAAGTTATGACCAACCTAGATAGCATATTGAGAAGCAGAGACAGTACTTTGCCAACAGAGGTCCGTCTAGTCAAGGCTATGGTTTTTCCTGTGGTCATGTATGGATGTGAGAGTTGGACTGTGAAGAAAGCTGAGCGCTGAAGAATTGATGCTTTGAACTGTGGTGTTGGAGAAGACTCTTGAGAGTCCCTTGGACTGCAAGGAGATCCAACCAGTCCATTCTAAAGGAGATCAGTGTGGGTGTTCTTTGGAAGGAATGATGCTAAAGCTGAAGCTCCAGTACTTTGGCCACCTCATGCAAAGAGCTGACTCATTGGAAAAGACTCTGATGTTGGGAAGGATTGGGGGCAGGAGGAAAAGGGGACGACAGAAGATGAGATGGCTGGATGGCATCACCAACTCAATGGACATGAGTTTGAGTAAACTCTGGGAGTTGGTGATGGACAAGGAGGCCTGGCATGCTGCAGTTTATGGGTTCACAAAGAGTCGGACATGACTGAGTGACTGAACTGAACTGAACTGAAGGCATTAAAGTATTTAATGTTGAGAATGTAGCAAAATGGTATTGTTCTTTCCCTTGCATCCTCAAAGTATTATTCCACTAAACACTAATGGATTTGGATACATACTGTTTTCCTTGAACAGATTTATGAAATTACAAGCAAATGTAACCTAGAGATGATCGCAGTGAAGTCAGTATATACAAATGTTACATAATTGATGATTTCCTAGTGAGATACAATTAATCAGATAAAAAGGATACAAAATGAAGCAGAAGTGCTCTTGAAATGTTCATAAGTTGGAAGAATCAAATTTTGAATCTAAAAAGATAAGTCATACCAATCCAAGAGAAAGTTAAAATAATTACCGCAAGTGAAATGGTCATTTCTTCTGTGTAAATACTGTCATTTCCCCCTTTTGATTAAATTAATATCTCCTTTGCAGCTGTCTGTTTCTTGAACACCTATACTACCCCCAGATGTAATTTATTAAACATGTTTGCATGTCTCACTCTCTAGACTTGGTGGGTCCTCCAAGGATGAGATCGAATCTTCTTTGTCTCTGTTTTCCAATACTTAGCAGAAGTTTATTCCAATTTACCTAGTCAAAGGAATCCTCTGAGTTGTTTCTGAAAATACGTGCCCGAAGCTGTTGTTGACAGCATCTGAATCTCTGAAAGAGGTCCAGGAATCTGTATTTTCAATAAGGTAAAACACAGATATTTTATAACATTCTGGATAACTGTTATATTCAGATTAATTGAGAAAACAGTACCTTAGTGGACATGGGAGCCTGACGCACTGCAGTCCACGGGGTTGCAAAGAGTCAGACATGACTTAGCGATATACAGCACAGAGGGACATTTATTGTTCTATTATACAGTGTAAGCTTGAGACAAATAAGTCAGTTATAGGAGTTGATCTTTAAGTGACTTGGCATCAGCTGACATGCCATTTAAATGACCAGCTTTGAGGTGAATTAGGTTTCTTCTACCTGACTTCAGGAGAAGCCACTTTGGTGGGAGAGGACTGCTCTGACGTTCTGTCTACCTGAGGTAGGGCTCTGTGTCCGCCGTCTTGGGGACTGAGCAATGAGATGCACGGGCAGTTTTTGGTGAGCGTGTATCTCTAGGTAACAGTCCTCTCCCGGTCACCAGGTTTTGTCAAGTAGATGAGTACAGATGATACCACCAGCTCTCTTAACTTCTGGATAGTGCTTGATATGGGAACTTCATTTTTTAATGAAGTTTACTTATTTATTGTGTATTATTCTTAAAGAATAATTATTAGAGTGTAATTGATTCAAAAGGTTGTGCTAGTTTCTGCCATGGATCAGTTCTACACATAGGTGCTGTAGGTGAAGTCGCTCAGTCGTGTCCGACTCTTTGCGACCCCGTGGACTGTTACCTGTTAGGCTTCTCCGTCCATGGGATTCTCCAGGCAAGAATACTGGAGTGGACTGACATTTCCTTCTCCAGGAGATCTTCCCGACCCAGGGATCGAACCCAGGTCTCCCACATTGGAGGCAGACGCTTTAACCTCTGAGCCACCAGGGAAGCCCAATTCTACATATACATATGTTCATTCTTTTTTAGAGCCTTTCCCCATATATGCTATTACAGATTATTGGGAAGAGTTGCCTGTACTGTACAGAGGGTTCTTATTAGTTACCCACTTTGTATATGGTAGTGGGTATATTCAGTCCCAATCTCCAAATTTAATTTCCTGTCTGGTAACCGTAAGTTTGTTTTCTACATCTGTGACTATTTTTCTTTTGCAAATAAGTGGTACAAATGGATATTTCATTTTGGTGTAGTTTGGTACACTTCAGCAGTGGATGGTAGAAGAGATACTCTGGGTGTTATTGAGTCTCAGTTCGATTATCTAAATTCCTCCAAGAAGAAAGCATTTCCCACACTGCTCCTTGAAAGGAGCGACTCCAATCTGACCTCACTCATTTACTTGTTGTTGTTAAATTATTAGATTTCCTTGACATTGCACACCTTACTTTTGTGAAAGTAAGGCACAAAAATAAAGTGTAAAGTAAACTCCATTCCAAAGTACTTTTTAGTTTACAAATTCTCCTACACTTTATAATATTTCAGACTAATGTTACTCATTATCACCTTTTAAAAACAGGTAATAAAAATTAAGCAGAAAGAAGTTAAGTGGCTTCCCTAGTCCTCATGGTTATGAAGTGTCAATGGAATGGAGGGTCAGATTTATTCCTCTCCCTGAACAGCTTCTGGCTTTTGCTGAAATGGTCTGCACGGTTGGAGAGGGCCCAGAATCCTTGCTTGGTGAGTTATTCTGGGAGTCACTCCCCTGTATAATTCCCCATCTGTTATTCTGTATTAAGACTATAATAAATTTAAACTTGTAGATTTTAAAGCATTAATCTTGATTAATTTCTCAGTTGAGGGACTGGGGAAATACACTCAGGTTAAATATGAGACTATTGAGGGAAAAGAAAATTAACTGATTTGATAAAAGTTCAGGGGGATATTTAACTAAAGAATTAGTTCTTCAAATCATGACATCTAATAACCAGTAACATGTTTTATTTGCTTATTTGTTTCTCCCTACTTCAGAATGACTTTCTATGTATATTTTTTCTGAAGTCTCTTTCTCCTGTTAAATCTTATAAAATAATTTAAAAAAATGATTCGCCCCCAAAAACTTTTTTTTTTCTGTCAGCTTATTCAACATTTAACTTATTATTTCTTATTATTTTACCTGGATGATTAACATTCCATGTCAGAGCCCAGTGACAATGAAATTGTATGTTTTTATTGCCCATTCTTACTAAAAACTTGATATTAGGTTAGTGCATCTGTAAGCATATTTTAATTTGCCAGTTTAATTGACTATCTCCAGTGCTTAAGATCATGATTTCCAAGGTACATTTTTCATAGCAGAATTCTCTTTTTTTTTTAGCCAAAATTACCACAAGTGCAATAGAAAAAGAATGCCTTTCCCAGTTATTCCTATAATTGTTATGACTTCCGCCACTCTGCCCCTCTCAATATTAAATCCAGTTCAGATCATGCTTCTCAACCCTCTGTGATGCCCTGCATCATTCTGTAGAAAATATTTATAAGCAAAATTAAATCAAATATTTGCCCACAACCCAATCATTAGGGGTGATTAATTTTGTTTTCTAGTCTCCATTAAGGGCCTTCACTGATATTCTTACCAGAAACTGAGGTCTCCCGTTTATTTCTCTCCTCCATTCTTCACAATACCCCCCTTTCAGAGGCCTGGGTCATGCTGCGATGCTCATTAGATTCCTGCTAGCTGCTCTGCCAAGCATCCTCAGAGGCCTCAGCATCGCCTCAGAGATCATTAACGTAACTGGCGTTGCAATCCCCACCTGCCAAGTGCAGAGTAATCATTCAGAGACTGAAACCTGTTCCTTCACAAATGAGCATTTTGGTGGCGAGAGGAGAGAGAGAAAGCTCATATGCAGTGGTCATTTTCTCCAAACAGATGAAATCTCAATAACAGAGATGAGAAGCCAGGAGTCGGCCAGCATCCTGGGCACGTTGGGGAACAGAAGTGGTTTGCTAGAGAGGCAGGTGTGATCTTGTTGTTGGTGTTTATTTGTGAAGTGGTGTCGACACTTTTGCAACTCCCTCGACTGTAGCTTGCTGGTCTCCTCTGCCCGTGGGATTTCACAAGCAAGAACACTGGAGTGGGTCACCACTCCTTCTCCAGGAGATCCCAACCCAGGGATGAAACCGCAGCTCCTGCTTTGGCAGGTGAGCTGTTTACCACTGAGCCGCAGGGGAAGCCCAGGTTTGCACTTACAAAACACTGATCCAAAGATAGTATTTGTCAAATATTTCAAGACATCAGTCACAGAATGTTAAGCCCCACGTGTAGTTCTGAGAAAATGGTTCTGTAGACATGTCAGTCATCCATGAGGCTGAGTCTAACTGCTCTGACCATCACTCCTACCATGAGCTTCTGACCTTGACTTTACCGATAAGGAACCAGCTGACTTGGTAAGGAATTTACCTGTTCTGGTGAATGGAGACCTATCAGAAAAATAAAGGGTTCTGTGGTCTCTCAGTTCTCATTTTTCCTAAAAAAAATTGTTTTTCCAGATTTATGAATATATACTTGACAAATAATATTGTGTAAACTTAAGATGTGCAATGTGATGATAAACACATTGTGAAATGGTTACCTTGATAAAGCTAGTCAACACTTTCATCACCCCACGGATTCACCGTTTTTCATGGATGTGGTGAGAACGTTGAAGCAAATGTTCTTTTGTTGTTCAGTCACTTAACTGTGTCCTCCTCTTTGCGACACCTGACTTCCCTGTCCTTCACCATCTCCCGGAGCTTGCTTGAACTCATGTCCATTGAGTCAGTGATGCCATCCAACCATCTCATCTCCTGTCATTCCCTTCTCCTCCTGCCCTCAATCTTTCCCAGCTTCAGGGTCTTTTCTAATGAACTGACTCTACACATCAGGTGGCCAAAGTACTGGAGCTTCAGCTATAAAATCAGCCCTTCCAAGGAATATTCAGGACTGATTTCCTTTAGGATGGACTGGTTGGATCTCCTTGCAGTTCAAAGGACTCTCAAGAGTCTTCTCCAACACCAGAGTTCAAAAGCATTAATGCTTCAGCTCTCAGCCTTCTTTATGGTCCAACTCTCACACGTATACATGACCACTGGAAAACCATAATTTGATTATACGGACATTTGTCAGCAAAGTAATGTCTTTGCTTTTTAATATGCTGTCCAGGTTGTCATAGCTTTCCTTCCAAGGATTAAGAGTCTTGATTTGAAGACTGCAGTCACCATTTGCAGAGACTACGAAAATAAAGTCTGTCACTGTTTTAATTGTTTCCCCATCTATTTGTCATGAAGTGATGGGACCAGATCCCATAATCTTAGTTTTCTGAATGTTGAGCTTTAAGCCAACTTTTTCACTCTCCTCTTTTACTTTCATCAAGAGGCTCTTTAGTTCTTCACTTTCCTCCATAAGGGTGGTGTCGTCTGCATATCAGAGATTATTGATATTTCTCCCAGCAATCTTGATTCCAGCTTGTGCTTCATCCATCCAGCCTAGCATTTCTCATGATGTACTCTGCATATAAGTTAAATAAGCAGGGTGACAATATACTGCCTTGACCTACTCCTTTCCCAATTTGGAACCAGTCCATTGTTCCATGTACATTTCTAACTTGCTTCTTGACTTGCCTATAGGTTTCACAGAAGGTGGTCTGATACTCCCATCTCTTGAAGAATTTTCCACAATTTCTTGTGATTCACACAGTCAGAGTATTTGTCATAGTCGATGAAGCAGGATTAGATGTTTTTTCTGGAACTCTCTTGCTTTTTCTATGATCCAACGGATGTTGGCAATTTAATCTCTAGTTACACTGCCTTTTTCATATCCAGCTTGAAAATCTGGAAGTTCATGGTTCATGTGCTGTTGAAGCCTAGCTTGGGAAATTTTGAGCATTACTTTGCTAGCATGTGAAATGTTCTCTTAGTAAATTTCAGCTACATCATTCAGTACATGCTGCACATTAGATCCCCAGAATGTGTTCAGTTTATAATTGAGAATTTGTACCCTTTGACCAACATCTTCTCACTTCCCCATCCCATATCCCCCAGACCCTGAAAACAACCAATCTGAGTTCAACTATTGTACATTCCAGATATAAAAGAGATCATAGAGTATTTGTCTTTCTGTATTTGTCATTCCACTTAACACACTCAAGTTTCATCCATGCTGGTACAAATGACAGTGTTGCCTTCTTTTTATTGAATAATTGAATAATATGTATTATTGATTGAATAATACATATATGTGAAAGTGTGAGTCATTTCAGTTGTGTCCTACTCTTTGCGACCCTGTTGGACTGCAGCCTGCCAGGTTCCTCTATCCATGGGATTCTTCAAGCAAGAATACTGGAGTGGGTAGTCGATCTCTTCTCCATAGGATCTTCCCAACCCAAGGATCAGACCAGGATTTCCTGCATTGCAGACAGATTTTTTACCAACTGAGGCACCAGGGAAGCCCTACACACATATATTTATATATGTACCTTTATATTTATATATATGTATGTATGCATACATATAGTCATAAACACACATCCATATACATTTTACTATATTTGCACACACCTATATAATACATTGGAGAAGGCAATGGCACCCCACTCCAGTACTGTTGCCTGGAAAATCCCATGGACGGAGGAGTCTGGTGGGCAGCAGTCCATGGGGTCGCTAAGAGTCGGACACGACTGAGCAACTTCACTTTCACTTTTCAATTTCATGCACTGGAGAAGGAAATGGCAACCTATTCCAATGTTCTTGCCTGGAGAATCGCAGGGATGGGGAGCCTGGTAGGCTGCCATCTATGGGGTTGCACAGAGTCAGACACGACTGAAGTGACTTAACAGTAACATATAATACATATGTGTGTATTATATATGCACACACATATATATTATATATGCACATACCTGTATAACATATTGGGTTTCCCTGGTGGCTCAGACAGTGAAGAATCTATCTGCAATACAAGAAACCTGGATCATATCCCTGGGTCAGGAAGAATCCCTAGGATCAGGGAATGGCTATTCACACCACTATTCTTACCTGGAGAATCCCATGCACAGAGAAGCTTAGCAAGCTCTCGTCCATGAGGTCTTAGAGTTGGACAAGACTGAGCAACTAAGCAAGCACACAACATATTAAATATATATATAATCACATTTTCATTATCTATTTGTTGTCTCTTTGTTCTCTATTGATGAACATATAAGATGTTGCCAATCCTGGCCTCTATGAATAGTGCTACAGTAAACTTAGGAATGTAGATATAGTTTCAATTTAAGAATTTTGTTTTCTTCACATATATACCCAGAAGAAGGATTAATGAATCATACAGTAGCTCTTTTTTTATTTTTTTAAGG
Organism: Aepyceros melampus; assembly: GCA_006408695.1. Classification (NCBI taxonomy): domain Eukaryota; kingdom Metazoa; phylum Chordata; class Mammalia; order Artiodactyla; family Bovidae; genus Aepyceros; species Aepyceros melampus. Next base: position 94,081 of record SJXQ01006900.1, on the reverse strand, counting down.
AATCTCCAAATCATTTTCCTTAGTGGCTGTACAGTTTAGTCGCTCAGTCGTGTCTGACTCTTTGTGACCGCATGGACTGCAACACACCAGGCCTCCCTGTCCATCACCAACTCCCGGAGTTTACTCGAACTCCTGTCCATCGAGTCAGTGATGCCATCCAACCATCTCATCCTCTGTCGTTCCCTTCTCCTCCTGCCCTAAATCTTTCCCACCATCAGGGTCTTTTCAAATGAGTCAGCTCTTTGCATCAGGTGGCCAAAGAATTGGAGTTTCAGCTTCAACATCAGTCCTTCCAATGAACACCCTCAGGACTGATCTCCTCTAGGATGCGCTGGTTGGGTCTCCGTGCAGTCCAAGGGACTCTCAAGAGTCTTCTCCAACACCACAGTTCAGTTCAAAAGCATCAGTTCTTCGGTCCTCAGCTTTCTTCACAGTCCAACTCTCACATCCACTCATGACTACTGGAAAAACCATAGCCTTGACTAGATGGACCTTTGTTGGCAAAGTAATGTCTCTGCTTTTGAATATGCTATCTAGGTTGGTCATAACTTTCCTTCCAAGGAGAAAGCATGTTTTAATTTCATGGCTGCAGTCACCATCTGCAGTGATTTTGGAGACCAAAGAAATAAAGTCTGTCACTGTTTCCACTGATTCCCCATCTATTTGCCATGAAGTGTATAAGGGCTCCATTTTTTTTTTTTTTACATTTTCACTGACATTTATTGTTACTTATCCTTTTGGCTGTGTGTATCACAATAAACTGGAAAATTCTTAAATAGGTGGGAATACCAGACCACTTACCTGTCTCCTGAGAAACCTATATGCCAGACAAGAAACAATGGTTAGAAATGGATATGGAACAACAGAGTGCTTTAAAATTGAAAAGTAGTACACCAAGGCTGTATATTGTCACCCTGCTTATTGAACTTACATATAGAGTACATCATGTGAAATGCTGGACTTGATGAAGCATAAGCTGAAATCAAGATTGCTGAGAGAAACATCTACAGTCTCATATATGCAAATGATAACATTTTAATGACAGAAAGTGAAGAAGAACCAAAGAACCTTTGATAAGGGTGAAGAGGAGAGTGAAAAGCTGGCTTTAAACTCAACATTAAAAAACTAAGATCATGGCATCCAGTCCCATCACTTCATGGCGAATAGATGGGGAAAGAATAGTGGCAGACTTTATTTTCTTGGGCTCCAAAATCACTGCAGTCATTGCAACCATGAAATTAAACAAAATGCTTGCTCATTGGAAGAAAATCCATGACAAAGTGAGACAGTGAATTAAAAAACAGAGACATTATTTTGCCAAAAAAGGTCTGTCTAGTCAAAGCTATGTATGGATAATCATGTATGGGTATGAAAGTGGACCACAAAAAACACTGAGTACTGAAGAATTGATGCTTTCAAACTGTGGTGTTGGAGAAGACTCCTGAGAGTCCCTTGGATGCTAGCAAGATCAAACCAGTCAATCCTAAAGGAAATTAACTCTAAGTATTCATTGGAAAGACTGATGCTGAACCTCCAATACTTTGGTTACCTGATGCAAAGAGCTGACTCATTGGGAAAAAAAAAAAAAAACCTGTTTCTGGGAAAGATTGAAGGCAAGAGAAGAGGGTAGCGGAGGATAAGATGGTTGGATGGCATCACTGACTCAATAGACATGAGTTTGAGTAAACCCCAGGATATGGTGATGGACAAGGAATCCAGGCATGCTGCAGTTCTTGGAGTTGCAGAGTTGAACATGACTTAGCAACGGAATGAGAGGCATAAGGTAATAACTCATTGTGGCTTTGATGTCTAAGAAGCTGTCCTTAAGTGCAGGGAGTGTCCTGTAGTTCTTTTTATAAACTTCGTAGTATGCTGTCCACAGAGGTATTCGGTAAATGCAAGCGATTCACATTCAATTACAGGTCCTATTTCTATTGTTAGATCATATCTTCCTTGATGAAAAAAATATATATATATCTCAAATACCTCTTCAAGGAGGCAGCTTTGTGTAGTAATAAGAAAATGGCCCTTGTAATTACCAGTATGAATTTACACCCTAAGACTATTAGCTGCTAGCTGCATTCCTCAGAGGCAAAACTCTCTGAGCTTCTAGTCTCCATAACTGTAAAACATGGATAAAATACCTATTGTAAAGAGTGTTTTAGGAATTTAGTGAGATGATGTACATTAGATCCTTTCTATTATCAGGTAAAAGTTTCACAAGTGACAATTCTCTTATTAAAACTTTATTACTACATGAAAATAGACTTCATCTGAATCAACCAACAACACAATCCCCAGCATTGTCATCTAAGCTTTTTTTCTTTATATACATATAGTCTGGACATTGTGTTCCTGGACAAATGGCTCGGGTGCAGCTTGATTCAAGAGGTCCCATTACCAAAGTCGCTATGATGCCCTTGGAAACCACTGGAGCCTAGTTCAGTGCCAAGTTCTAAAGCTGTGAAGAGTCTTGTTCAAGCAGAATGGCAGGTAAGCTAGAGTCTTTGTGACAGGTAGGATTGAAAATTATATGGCATGTGATCAGAGAATTGTTCTTGTATGATCAATTATCTGGCCTTCCCACATTTCTTTTTTTTTTTTAATTGGAGGCTAATTACTTTACAATATTGTATTGGTTTTGCCATACATCACCCACATTTCTTAACCAGAGATTCTTTAAGAAATTCTTCTCCTACGGCTCAAAGACAGCCATTATCCTAGTACTCGAGAGCATTCTTTGGGTCAAGGAAGAACCATACCAATAAGTGATAAACTGATTTTTCCAACTTCTCTTTCATCTCTGATCAGACGCTGCGTAGTTCGTAAAACAGTTATCCCCACAGTGACGTACGTGACAGCAGCAAGATGAACTTGGCCTGTGATGATGAGCTTCATTAAGCTCGGTTATGATTCCCAGTTCCAAATGATTCTATGAAGCTGCTTTCTGAGTGTTTGGGTGCAAAGCATTCATGCCACCAGAGCAACATGAAGTATGTCTAAGCTTTCCCTCTTGTCTTATCATACCTATTCTTTATTCTCTGACTTTGTTGAGAGTTAGCTTGATAGTACACTCCTCTGCAATTCTATATTTCTTTCTTTCACTAAACACTAAACTGCACGGAAACCAAGTCCTATTCATACAGTTCATTGTTATATTACCATTGAGTGGCTCAGTCCCCAGCAAAGAACATTTAGGAGGAGATGGAAGGAGGGAGATCTTATAAAGTTTTTAATCTTTAAAAAGACTCACTGTAATGAAACTGTTAGACTTTGTCTAAACTTTGGACTATGTTTGAATCATTTCTTTATTTCATATAGTAAATATGAGTTGATGCATATGAAAAAAACTGTATGAAAAGTGGTTTCAGATATCTTTTACAAACTAATTGTAACATAGAAATATGTACAGGTAAAAGGTATCATTTCATACATATGCCAGGTTGAAACGTTTTGCTGATGGAAATTGACGACCATGTGGCTCTGTTCTGTGTTTGTCCTCCCCGAGTAGGTTGGTAGTTAGGCAGCAAGTACTGATGGGAGAGGTATGAGCAACAGGACCCAGCATATAGGAAAGACACAAAGAAATAACAAGAAAGAAGTTTAACTGTGAGGAACTTTATTATAGAGTATCGGTAAATGCTATTCAATGGCGTTATAAGCATTTTCCTTGTTGAATAGAACCACCCGGATTCTTCTCTCTCAGGCTTCAGTGTGTTCCCTTCGGCCATGTATACATGATAATGAAGCATGTGTGTGACTATAGGTGACTCTGTCTTGTGTGGTGTGCAATATAAACTAAACACCCCAACTGATAAGCTTTAAAATTACTGGGATTCGGCAATCCCAAACTCACACTGTTATACTGTATGTAAAACAGATGACCAGTGCAAGTTCGATGCAGAAAGCAGGGCACTCAAAGCCGGTGCTCTGGGACAGCCCAGAGGG